>OZ034970.1:17641410-17726410 GCA_964030785.1 Siderastrea siderea | reverse complement strand
GGTACGATATGTGTCAGTGACATAGAAATTGGAATACATAGTCTTGAGAAGTTTTCGTCCCAAGCAAATCGAAAATGGTCTTAGCAGAAGTTTTTGAAATAAAAGAAAGTGTACAAGTGATGTATACTTTCTAGCGATGGGAATCGCGTCTTTTTGGACTTGAGATTTTCTTTCGTCATTAAAAAGTGTCATTTTTCTTCCTTGACACCAATCTGGAAATGTCAATGATCGCAATGGATGCATTACCACTATCACCGACAAAGATAAGAAGGTTGGCATAAATGCAAAGTTCTGAAGGGTTGAAAGGCAGGGCAGTGCAAATCACACACCATCATTTGATGGGTACATTGGTCACTAAAGAAAAAATGCTAGTTGACTGATGAACTGCAATGTCTACAGGACATACGAGAGTCTCAGGTCTATTTTGCTGCAAGAAAGTATACATTTGAAGTACAATTGTTGTAATGACATCTGTCCGTACTGCTTGCAGTACATCCAGCATGAATACCTCCAATGCTGTTTCAACAGACATTTTGTCTTTGTTTTTTAGGGCTTTGATTTTCACAGCCTTTTTTATCGGTTCTGAAATAGCAGGATTGGTATCTCTTCGGACGACAAGAAGTATTCTTAGCTTGATGAGACTGTTGTCAAGAAAAAGCCAATGCCAAAATAAAGCAGACCAAACAGGTGATGTTTGATGTTGTGAGGAGGATCCGACATAGGTAGCAGGAAAGTGTCAGGAAAGCGAGAAGATAATCGTTGTAAAAAGTCCTTTTGCTTGGATTTGCTTGCAATCCGTCTACCAACAAAGCTGCAGGAGTTTCTCCTGTCTTGTTTGTTGTGTTGCCATGGACAACAAGTCTGGTAGCAGCACATTCTCGGCACACACTCTTCCTATTCCAGCAGCTGGAACCATTTTACATGGTGGACTGGTGATGCTTTCAGTAAGTGTAGCACCGTAAAGTTAATGTTAATGTTAAAATTAGGAAGGAGGACTTTTACATACCTGTCCCGTTCAAAATGCTATTTTGCTTGGAAAATAAATCGTTCAAAGCAGCAGTTGTGACCTATTGCTCGTAATTTATTTCATCTTTAGTGCAGTATCTATCGTCTACTGAGTGATATTCTAGTTTCATTTTGTCCATAACAACAAACTGCTTTTTATTTCCTTTTAAAATTAAAAAAAGAGGCTATTCTACTTTTTCTTTTATCTTAATATTGTTATCAGTTACAATTCAAGACATATACTACACCATATTTGATTTACACACCGATCATTTTTTTTCCCAATTCGCTGAAAAATGCCAGTGAAGATTGCAAATAATCTCAAGTGAATAAATACGTGAAAGTTTTTTCAATGTCATTTATTTTGATCACTCCACAATCCCTTTGTTTGAATGCCATTCCAAAAATTACTTGGGGATCATTTTGGGGTTAGCGTGGAAAAACCAGGGATCATGTCAGGGTAGGGATTATTCCAGTGGCTGTACACAAGGTGATTGGTCTGCCGACTTTGAGATGTATCCCTTGAGAACGTTTTATTCCTCTCAGAATGAGCTGCAGGCGAAGAAACTCAGACAAGTTCAGCTTATAACCATGACTGGAATGGCAATGCTTAATTGCAGATAGGTAGTTCTTGATGGTATTAAGTTGTATGGAATGAGCCATGGAGACGGAGAAGTTTACCAAGGTATCCTCATCAATAGGAGGCTTGGGTGTGATTCTCATATGGGAGCAAAAGGTAAAAAATTGTCAAACACCTGTATGTTTTCATAGTGTTCTGGAAAATTCCATAATTGGCTGTCAATAACTGACCACTTAAGGGACTTATTTGCATGAGCCTTTTGGCGGAACATAATCCCATACACACACCACCCCATCCCCCTATGATACTTGGGTGCCTAATGGATTAAGGACAATATTCGAGTAACTAGGCAGCATGAGATGGATATTTGTTTATGATGACACTCATGCTGTAAAAGCAGCGATCCATTCCCCTATATTGGTGATAGATGTGGCTTTAGCCTTAGTTGCTCTTATTTTAGAATTATCTAGAGTGAGAGGCTCATCGTTTGTTGGCCGTAAGGAATTAAATTCTTTCAGTAACAATTTTGAAAGTTCCATAAACTCACCGGACAGTATTTCCTTCACTAGTTTCGCTGGGAGTTCATTCACAGAATCAGTGGTAACTGCTTGATCCAAATTGACCAGGGGTGTACAGGATCGTCATTCTCTGCCACGGAATTGAGTTCCCCTTGGTTCTGAGGCGAAACTAGGGCGTTCCTGGCCAGAAGATTAGAACCAGCAGGAGGTGAAGGTCCATGTAAGACGTTCACAGCAACTTGAGCAGTGGCAGAAGCTGTTTTTTTCTATGGTTTCATTTATAGTTGCCTGTATGGGGGACTGTACCTGTACTAACTGGCCAGTAGACAGTAGTCTTTCATCAGATGATTCCCGATCCAGCAGTGTTTGGACCTGGTGCTCCAGTTGGCTGAATTGCTATGAAGATCGCTGTCCTCGTGCTCCCTGCCAGTCTTTCTATCGGGCAGCACATGTTCCAGTTGCTGATAGGTTAAGCTGGGTGCACATAGTGCATGTCTTTTACATACAACCCATTAAAGTCTAGGTCGGGAAGAATTTCTACCTGGTCACAGGTCCTGGCGGTCTGACTCCGTTGAGTGGGAAGCATAACTGGTCAATTAAAGAGTCTGGCTACGAGAGCAGACAGTGAAACTTATGTGGCTCTTGCAGGCATAAACAAGCGAACAAAATGAAAAGTTACACTTCGAAAAACAACGGCAATATTTCCTGGACAAAGACTCTCATTTTCGTGCCCCGATTTTCCTATATCCAGATAAACCAACATTTAAAAGGCAGTTGAAGAAAGGAAATCGGCAAAAAAGGCTACAAGTTTTTTCGAAGGAAATTACATTCACGGTGTATAGGTGGGTTGACTGAGTCGACATGCAGATTTGGCGTGAATTGTGCAAGCACGTTGCCATCGTGGCAAACGAAAGAACAAAGATCCTAATTCATTGAAAATTGAGGTTTTTAACAGCAATGGGGATGCAAAAATTTCGAAAGCTAAATGTTCCTGTTAAGCGGGGTTTGTATTATGATACTACATGTACTCTAGGTTTCCAGTTCCACGGTGACGTGCTAAACTTGGTTTCCAGAGGCTTCATGTTTAACCTCATTCTGTTTACTTTATTTAGGGATGGAGGACATTGCAATTGCAACCTTTATACTCTGAATCATTAGTTTCTGACAGAAAGAACTTATACTAGTCTACTGCAAATGTGGCATCAACCCCAAGGTACCCGCATTGAAGCAGAGCCAATTATGAATTGCGTTTTTGCCAATTCAAGCACTGACAGAGCTGGAAGAAGAAAACATTCGCCAGTTACCTTTAAACTTTACGATGCTAGATCCTAAAAATTCAAATATGAAGGATGGAGGAAAGAGACTGTTTTATGGATGTGTAGTGAAACGGACAAAAGAGAGAGGAAAGCTCCATGCTCGTATTTATTAGCTGATCAAGAAGCACCCGCATATGTAAACACAGTCTTCAAAAATGTACCAATTGGTTCGATTTTGAGCTATCAATTGAAAGACCTTAAAGAAGATTCTGTCTCGTTTAGTAGTGATCGACCACCTGATCAAGTACTTGCCACAGGAAATGAATTCATTTCCTAAGCTGCCCAGGAGTCTTTGTACAGCCACACCCTTCGAACCCCTACACAGTCTACCCACTGATCAGTCTCAGGTTTTTCCAAACTAAACTTGAACCTAGCGACTGCATGGCAAGTCAAAAAGAAGACAGTGAAACAGTCTTGATCCTGAATGGTTTGTCCACAGAAAGTTTACGTTGACTGCATCTAACCACTTGGCCTCCTGGAGATAAAGGCACCTTTTGCCTGGAGAAACAGCACCTTATTTGAGGCTTGCCAAGATAGTAAGTGCATGTGTCATGTTGTAGATGGAAAGCCTCAGTTAAAAGTAAGCCATAAATCTGGGTACTATGCCCAAATTGAAGGTCAGCTGGCCTTATTAGGATTACCATGGTGTGATTTTGTTATCTTTCTGACAGGATCTAGGGACATTAATGTTCAAAAGATTTACTTTGATGTATTGTACTGGGAGCAGGAGCTCCTTCCCAAGTTGCATGCTTTTTATTTTAAGTATGCCTTACCAATTATCTTCACAGACTAGAATGTGTCACAATGCCATCATGTAGTGAAGAGGAAATGGTAGGATGAATGCTATAACCACAACGAGATTCCTAACAAACTCTGTTTACTCTGTTCCCACCAAGACAAACACTATTTGTAATTTACACAAAAGGTTCATGTTATGCTTCGAAGAGTTCTTTCACATTTCATGAACAAAGGGATTTCAATGAACAAATGTTTATTTTGTATACGTCTGGGCCAGATTGTTCGAAAGACGATTAGCGTAAATCGAGGGTTAGTTGCCATGAGAACTCATATGCTCTGTTTGCAGTTAACCCAGGATTTCTGCTAACTGGGCCTCGAACAACTCCGGCCTGGTCATTTCTTAGGACCATTGCTGTGAGTTGTTGTGAGATAAATGATTGATGTGTTTCCCTCTAATGTCTCACTTGATATTGCATTTACCTTTTTCTTAACTTTTCATTTCTTGTACACTGATGAATTAATACTGTTATTTCTAAGTAATGGCAATGTCACATGTGCATGCAAGTTATAGGAAACGGATTGGTGGCATCGATGCAAACGACTCAGTTCTAAATCACAATAGTATTATCAAAAATAACACTTTATTATTACCAGAATAAAATTATTGTAAATGTTATGGTTACATGTACAAAAGGAACATGCTAGAACTCTATATTAGATATTAACCAAAATCATTTCTAAAAAGGAAAAGTTAAGCATACTTTACTCTAATATGGGATCCATAAAATTGCTAATCAAACAACAAACTGACCACCGTTGATTAACAGAGCCAAGCATAGCCACAGGTAAGGGGCGGGAGAAAATAGCAAACCTCCTTACTTTGCCAATAGCCCTTTCAACATGAATACGAGCGACATCTATGAGCAATTTGTTTATCTGAAATTGAAGGGCTCGGTGGAAAAGGGGCGTAAGTGAGGATTTCAGGTTAAAATCGCAATTGGTGCTATTCAGCTGAACATTGGCACACAGACTGGTTTTCATGTAAGGAACACTGTTGTGCGTTTATTTCTTGACCTGAGTTATAAAATTAGAAGAATTAGCGTATTACTTTTGCTTAAAACGTTTTGTTGAACTGAACTCGCTTAAGTGAAGCATGAATGATTTATTTAGTTCTCTGCCTGAACGAGAACAAAGGAATTCAAGATAGAATTCACGGTCCTGTTGTTTTCTTTGTGTCAGTTAAGCAAAAGTAATACACTAATTCTTCAAACTGAAGCTTTCAGGTCAAGAAATAAATGCACAGCAATGTTCCTTACACAAAAACCACAAAAACCTTTTTTCCACCGCGCCCTTCAATTGATCCAGTATATAACTGGGAGATAAAGATGAACCCCCCCCCCCCCCCCCTTAGCATCTACACCAACAAGACCCTTCAGAGTGCTGGTACTCTTATAGTTAGAATAGCTTTGGGATTGTTTGACAAGAGATGAGGGTACCTGTATCCTAAGCTCAGTGCAGTCTATACAAACATTGTTAGGATACTTTTCTTGAAAATCTTTAGGCATACTAGAGATCAATAAGTTTCTATGCGGCCAGATCTTCAGGTGCTCGAGGTGTACAAATAAGTAATTCAACCATGCTGTAAGAATGGAAGTCACTGTGCCCTCGAAAAGTGAAAAGCGAAATGACAATTCCGTTATATGAAGGCCCAATCTGAGTCTCGTCATGAACATCAAAAATTGGTCTTCAATGTCTAATTGATGATCTCACGTCACCTCTTCATCATCATTATCGTCCTCGTCGTTTTCACAACTAACATCAACGGATTCTGAATCGGGTGTATTGTTTTATGATGAAAAATTACGAGATGACCAAGTTGCAAGAACCAGAGGTGAGACGTGAGTTTGCTATAGAATTAAAGAACAGGTCCAGTTGCCTTGTTGTACAGGACACGAACAGGGATGGTGAGGGTGATAACGAAATGGAACTAGATGACCAGAAAACGAAATGGGAGAATATAAAAAAAATAAACAATGAATCTGCCAGAACGACTGGGCTTTAGGAAAAGGAAGATCCAAAGCTGGATAAAAGCACAGCTGGAAAGAAATTGAGAAGAGGAAACAGCTGAAGGTGGAGATGGATAGTGTCAAATCAGAAAGGTTGTAAGTAAGGAATCGAAAGAAATACCAATAAAAGAAGCCTGAGAAAGGATAAAAGAGAGTGGGCCAGTAAGGTAGCTGAGGAAGTGGAAGAAGCGGCAAAGAAAGGATGCGTGAGAGACATATATGATGCTACCAGGAAACTGTAGTCATAGACCTAAGAACATAGGCACAGTAAAGAGCAAGTGTGGTAAACTGCTGACAAATGAGAACGAAATTCATGATTGATGGAACGAACACTTTACTGTATTACTAAATAGACCGGTCTCTTTAGAACTTGCTTTGGTCCAAGATGATGACGGAACTATAGAAGACATCGATAATAGTAAAAACACAGTCTTTAATTAGGGCTGCTATTAAAGCCATGAAATCTACAAAAGCTGCGGGTACCGATTCTATCACTGTGAAGTAACTGAAAACCGATATCGAAACATCTGCAGTTGGAAGATCCATCCAGATCCATTCAGCTTGATGTGGAATAATAGCAGGTGACTGGAAAAGAGCTTTAATCGTCAAACTGGCTAAGGAAGACGATTTGACCCTTTATGACAGTTAAAGACCTATCACGCTAATGTCAGTCCCAGCAAAAGTATTAGGTAGAGTTATTATTCAATGGGTAAATGAGGGGGTGGACGCTCATTAAAGGAGGGAACAAGCCAGTTTTAGAAAAAGGAGTACAGTCGGATATATTTTTGTTCTAAGGTATATCGTCGAACAAGTGGTAGAATGGAACGCAAGCCTGTATTTGTTTCATAGATTTCGAAAAGGCATTCAATAATGTCCATAGAGAAACGCTATGGAAAATCATGAGTTCCTACAGTATCCCTCCCAGATTGGTTATAATGGTGCAGGCAATGTATAGCAACAGCAAATGCTCAGTGGTTGACGGTTCAGGACCATCCAAGTGGTTTGAGTTCAGAACAGAGGTCAAACAAGGTTGTGGAATGTCCAGATTTCTGTTTTTCCTGATAATAGATTGGGTTATGCGATGAACGGTAAAAAAGGAAAACACTGGAATCAGGTAGAGAATGACAAGCAGCTTGAAAGACCTCGACTTTGCCAACTACCTTGTTCTTCTGTCCTGCACAAAACCGCATGCTTAGCACAAGTGGGTCGCCTTAACACAGTCGGAATAAGGACAGGGCTTAAGATCAGTGTGAACAAGACCAAAGTCTTGAAACTCAACGCCAAGAACCAGGAACCAATTGTGTTCGGTGAAGAGTTTAGAGATGGCATAGATACCTTTGCTTACTTTGGGGTAACTGTCAGCTCCAAAGGAGGTACGGAACAAGAGTAGTAGGAGTAAGACTCGGCAAGGTAAGAGCAGCATTCAAGAAATTGAAAAAAATCTGGCAGAACTGTCAGTGAAGCAGAAATACTAAAATGCAAATTTTCAAATTTAACTCGATTGCTGTTCTGCTATATGGCTCCGAGTCCTGGCACATGACTAAGTCGAATGAAAACAAACTTGGCACCTTCCAGCATAGATGTCTTAGAAGAATCCTTAAGATTTATTGGCCAATGAAACTGAGCAATGGGAAAGTAAGAAGAAAGGCAAATGTTGAGCTAATCGGCACGCAAGTGAAAGGGATATGGTGGCAGTGGATCGGTCATGTGTTACAAATGGAGAAAGAAGCTATTCCATGCACCACCATGACATGGGCACTAGAAGGCGAGAGAAAGACCCAGGGACACAAGGAGACGAACAGTTGAGAAAGAACTAAAGGATTTAGCTGGGACAAAGACCGTTGGAGAAAAATGATTTGGGGAGAAAGAACTGATGACGAACTGGAGTTGCAGTGCAGTTTGGAAATAAGAGAATTCGAAGTAGTTTCCCTGTAGTTTATTTTGAAGACATGCGGCTATGAAGTATAAATTTCACTTTCGTTATTCATATCATTGAGCTTGCTCTCGTTATTCTTGGTTCCTGATTCCTGCGTTTTAAGTGCAAGATTCATGATTCAGCTACGATTCTTGATTCCTCTTCCACCCCGAGTCTTGATAATCTGGATTCTTCCTAGGATAGTTGGATCTCTCAACTTTCACTTTTTTAATTTCTCTTTAATCAACTTCAGAGTTGCTTTTCCTTCATTTTTCTATAAAATTAGTAATGGCTTACTTTTGTGAATTTGATAGTTCTCCCTAATTTTATGCCCAGTTTGGACTTTCCACTTGATGCTCACCTAAAACAGCCCAGAATGTTTCATGAATTTCCACAGTGAGTCCATCGTTTGCTGGTCACTTGTCAATTTTTCTTCACAGATGGCTTCTTTATCCGGAGAAAGTTTTGCAATATCAGGACGCTGAATAAACAAATTTAACAAAAATTGAAACCCCCCCCCCCTTATCACACCTACTATCAATAAGCCACGGGAGCTTAATAATTTTTGACCTCACAATTGAGGAAATATGGTAACTCAATAACCCTACCTTTCTCAAGGGAAATAGTCATAATTACCATGCACCAACTGTTTTTAAATCGTTCTTATTTAGAAGGGAGAAGACATGACGCTGGTATACTAGGAGATTCAAGCCTTTTGTGGGATACACGGCACCAAGCAATTTCCCCAACTCATCACCCAATGTGCTTTTATGGTGGACCCGCATACCCACTAAGGGTCACCTAAAAGGCAATTTCAAATATGCCATCTTAACCCCTCAGATGCAGGAGTTCAGTGATGGAATGAGTGCAGTTAGGGTATCTGTGGAGTGGCTGTTTAGGTTCAGTAGTGTTGGCAAAATGTTTGTAGTCTGTGCCATTTTGCATAATGCATCTGCATCGGTAATCAAACCTCTACATTTTTGGCAAGCACCCAGCCAGCTCACAAGATGACTTCATGTAATGTCAAATTTAAAACGGCTTGTAGCAGTGCAAACTGTGGTAAGAAATCGTAAGGGTTACTGTTAACCCACACCTCCCCCAAGCTTTCCACTGAAAACTAACATCTACCAAAAAACAGGTCAATCAAAGAAAAGGCACATCTTCATCAGTCTTTTTGTATTTGTGAAACAGAAAATGCCAAGCTAGGGCAATTATTCTGAAAACCCAAATGTCAGAGAAGTAGTTATATAGTTGGGGGTACGAGCGCATTTTTTCAAAAATCCGCTCTGAACTCCCCAACTATAACTACTTTACCATATGTTGGCACAATTTCATGGGAAATCTATTTGGTATTATCTCATGGAAAAATCTATATGGCATTATCTCATGGGAAATCTATTTGGTATTATCTCATGGAAAATATATTTGGCATTATCTCATAGTTGGGAGTACGAGCGCAGTTTGCCATCGGATGAATATTACTTAAAAATATAATATCATATAATAGTATAGAATGTATTGTAACTCAGATATTCACGATTACCTGAAAGAATCAGGAGATATTGTTTGTCCTTTTTGTGACGAAAAAATAGAAGATTCTAATAAAAAACCGAAAGATGATGAATGCTGTGATAATCAGGAGGTTATAACAACTGATGGAATGCAAGTTTGTCGAAGTTGTGGTGTTGTACAAGGATATAATTATGCAAAAGAATATGTTGATTTCTATGAGAATAGACATAGATTTATAAGAAAATCTGTTTACCATCGAGAGTACCACATTAACAACCTGTTACTGAAAATCGAAGAAAAATATAATATAGAAATATCACACCATCAAAAATGTAAAATTGAACGAGTTTTTGTAGAGATAGGTAATATTACTGATCAAGTAAATGGTACAAGGAAAAGAATGATTAGCGTTAATTTTATTATGAGAAAGATATTCAAGATGATGGGAATACCTTACAAAAATATTCCAATTAGCAAATCTAAAAAAACATTGGCCTTTTACGATCGGTATTGGACAAAAATTATGTTTATTATTGGTGATAACATAAAATCTATTATTGGATGAATACCTTATTATATTTCTTTTCAAATTTGTCAGTTAACGGACACATATCAATGATTATATCATCAAGAACTTTGACATAATCAAGAAATTCTTTGTCATTGTACTCCAGTCCTCTCATAAACGACCGCAAATCTATTAAAACCTTTTCATATGAGGTGTACGCGAATTTACACATCTCAATCTTTCTTTTGTAATTTTTAGCCTCTGAAAATGTTTTAAGCAATATACCAGTACCAGATATCGTTCCAAGAACAATGGGATTCAATGTTACACCAGCAACTACTGTCCCTGTTACTACCAATAAAACAGATCCAATATTACATGCAAGTTCTGCTTTTTTGAAATATTTGTAAGTCATTTTGAAAAGCCAGTATTTCTTATGATAGAATTTATACAATGCTTTTAACTCAGATATTTGATCATCAGTTAATTTTTCTGACACATGGTTCCAGTAGAATATGCTTTTACGTTTATCAACCATTCTATATATTATATTGATAGATAATTTTTATTCACTGGTGAAAGTTATGACATCAGCTGGGAGACCTGAATTTGTGTCCAATTTTAAACCAGCTATCTCTTGAACCTCAGGATAGATAGAAAGGATAGATAGTTTATTAAAATTAAAATTGCAGCCAGAGGCTGAATTATATTAATTTTTACAAGAAAGAATAAAATCTATTAATTATAAGAATAAAAACTATAATATCGTCTAATTACAATTACTATATATAAAAGTGTTCATGAGTCTCTTAGTCTTGGCCATGGGAATATTAAAATTTCTTTTATGTCTCAAGTTAAAATGACATTTATTTCGCGGGGGTAAAAGCTTATATAATCTGTGGTTTTCATTACTGCTAATAGATTCGAATAATTAATAATAATTATGCTCACAGTGTAACTGTTCCAACTTGCATTTTTATTATTAGCGATGGAATTCACTGTGAAGGTTCCCCCATCTGTTACTCTTGTCTGTAATTGAAATTTATGAAGCTTGTTTTTGTCTACAACTGTGAAAAAAGAAGCGTTTGAGAGTGTGGCGATGTTTTCATAGTCTGGAGCCAACTGAATACCAAAACTGGATCGGAATCTTTTCCTAATAAAATGGAGCTAGTTGTATTGACTTGTATTATATGGGTTTTTTCGACGTTGTTTGTCACTGGGTTGATAATATTGGCGACCCAACGACACCAAAGATTGCCACCGTATTGATCATTACTTACCTGTAGATATGTTACCAGTTTCACGACATTGCCAACAGTTGGGTAATTGAAATTCACATAATAGTTGGTTAGGTCTTGCCAAGGACTATCTGTTAACCATCCAATAGTGGAAACAATCTTATTTGTATACTTAACGATTCTCATTACATGGTTGTTGTGATATAGTCGTACACTTCTGGATTGACAGTGTCTTGCCAATCTTTCACACCATAAATAATGATAAAAGCCTGTGGTGAGGATAATGTTGAGCTTCCGTGTAGGTTGAAATAGATGTAATCAAGGGCATCCCTGCTCCCATTGTCGAATTGTACGAGAATCTTTACGTGATCTGAGAAGCTCTTTTGGATTGTTTTGTGAATATTAGCTGTGGTAGCCTGAGCGGATAGTTGGATGTTGGTATGTGTCCCTAGCGGATAATATTCCAAGACCGATGTGAATTTGCCGATACTGAGAGGATATAGATTGAATCCGATTTTCGATTGATAATCATTGCTATTAGGAATTTTTAGCAGTCCGACTTTGTAAGCTAATTTATTCTTGTGAGGGCTTTGTGCGAAATCAGAGATGCCAATAACCACTATATTATTCTCACTGGAGCTCTCATCCGCATCAAGGAGGTACTTCATTGCATTCTTTTTGTTGCTGGAATCGATATGAGATTGTGCCAACGTTTCGTCAATGTAGCTCTTATTAGCAGCACTGCTATTGTATCGAGGTGTGCCGAGGTTGTTAATCTGTTTTTGATTATTTGGTAATGAAGATAGGAATGTGATAGGATTTTTCATAACACCTCCTTTGTTTTTATTCAAAAAGGTGTCGTTAATATTTTTGAGATTGACAATATCTGATTCTGAATGAGAGGATGGATCAAAATCTGGTACTTGTATTCTTCCCTGAAATGTTTGTGTTGTTGTTTTTGAAAGGTCTGCTTTTGTACCCAATTGATTGTCAACATACTTCTTATTTACTCCATGGTCTGCATTGACTGGGTCTTTGATATTTGTTATGAATTGATTGTTCATATTAAGATTGGCTTCCATTAATACTGAACCATCTTTTTTGATGAATTTTGATGAATCAGTTATTGGAATCTTTCTTATCTCACTATCAACATACCCCTTATTACTAGCGTGATTAGAAGCAGTTGGTGATTTCAGATTTACGATGTTTAAACCACCCATGTCAATATGTTGCTCCATTCGACCTCCTTCCTTCTTTGGCAAGAATATCTCTCTTTGCGATTCATAACTGATAACCTTGTTGAGATTACCATGAACTGGATAATTGTCTTTTGGGACAATGAATGTCGTAATTTTGAATCTTCATATGATAATATGTTATACAATTTTATCGCATGGCGACACGCTATGCGACACGCTATGCGAGCGTTTTTATATATGATAACCCTAATTTTTCCGAACAAAATACGAAATTTTATGTAAACAAATGATATAATGAGTTTACTCAAATGGAAAGAAATGGCTGAGAAACGATCCGAGCTTGGTAAAAAGATTAACACAGTAAGAGAGACAATAAAACAAAAAACGATATCTGATCAAATGGGTGAAGTCGAGGCAGAGAAACTTTTCAAACCTATAACATCTGAGTTAAAGGAACTTACAGCCCCAAAAGCACCGTTGAGAAGATTACCAAAGAAAAAGCAACCTGTTCCAGATTATGGAATAGCTATTGATGATGAAGTGCCTGATTATGGATTGGACGATTTGTTTGATCAACCTGTTTTACCTGAAAACGAGAAACAGATAGTTCCAAAACCTCCATCTTATGAAGATGTCCTCAAGGATTTAGCATCCGGAGAAAAACGAATTCATATTGACCCAGAATACATGTATGAACCTGAAGATCTTCCACCTGAATACGAAGAAGAAGAAGAAGTACCAGATTACGAAATTCTTGAAGAGGATAGAATAAATCAAGCTTTAGATGAACTTCAAATTCCTAACTATGATGATATTGAATTACAACTTCAACAAGAAGATATGAATAACAAAAAGAGGAAATCTTATCTTACCAAGACCCTGAAGATGGCTAAAGAGAAAAGGTATCAACTAACTGGCTATTGGAGTGATATCACTAAAAAATTAAATAGTGGTTCAATCACTGAAGCTGAGGCTCAATATCGAAGAAAAATTATTCAAGATACAAGAAAGGTTCTAAATGATTATATCAATTACAACAATCAAAAACTGAAAAATATTAAAGGATCTGGTTTGAAGAAAAACAAAAAGAGGTGGACAGGTAATGTTTTTCAATAATCCAACAGAAATGATGAAAAAACTTGAACTGATTATCGGATCAAAGGTTGCTGGTAATAATAGCATAGAGCTAAGAAACACAGGTGTCGCTCTTCTTGACATCTTGTTGAGAAATTCAATACTCAATAAGCCGCAATATAACAAAATATACAAAAACTATTTTAGTCTAAACTAATCATATAAATGAATAGACAACTTGTATTATCCAGTCATATCGTCAAAGGTATAAGTGGTAATAAACCATCAGATTTCACAATCAAATACAGTAATCCGATAATACTGGATTCAAACAGACAATATGAAATCGGCCTAGATCGAATCATTTCGATGTCATTCACTTGGTTTAATGTGACAAGGGAACTTGATAATCAGAAAATAAGATATTCGTCTGATAGTGGTACTAATTGGACGGAAATTATATTCAACCCTGGAGTATGGAATTACATTGATTTTGACAATTTAATCAAAGAAAAAACAAAAACAGGAACCTCATCAAACCCTCAATATCCAATCACTCTGGAGTTTAACGATACTGTATTCAGGACAATAACACTAGCCTCAAATTACAGATTAGATCTTACTCAAAGTAATTTTAATGATCTTATTGGTTTCAATAAAAAGATTCTAACAAGTAGTGTAAATATTGGAGATTACATTCCTAATCTCTCACAAGACAGAGAAATATTGAATGTTCATTGTGATTTGATAAGTGACAGTCTTGTCGATGGTGAAGAGTCAGATATTATATATAGTTTCAGTACCTCAACTCTCACCCCGAGTTATAGTTTCACACAAGAGCCTCGACGAGTACAGTACAACCCGTGTAATAAAAATACGATCAAGAAAATTCGGATATATATAACAGATGGCAAACGAAGAATTATAGATCTTAATCATAGTGACACTTCATTCAGTTTGATTTTGAGAGAAGAGAGATTAATCTAACTAATAGTTATATATGTCGTCGTATGAATACAAGCGAATTTATCACCCGAAACTAGGTCGTTTTGTGTATAAGCATAAAGGATCTGGGATTATTGTTGATAACATATTCAAACCAGTTGGAAGGGTGTTAAGTAAAGTTCCAGAAATGGTTTTAAAACCTTTTGCCAAAAAAGAGTAGTTATATAGTTGGGGGTACCAGAGCATTTTGAGAATGCTCTGTTACCAAACCCAACTCTATATCTACTTTCCATCAGATGGAGATCATTTTATGGATAACTATATGTATTTTATTTCATGAGCGCGATTATTTGGATTTGGATACTATATGTTTTATCTCATGATGTATCCAACGCATTCTTCCATCACGTGACGCCAGACTGCAAGAAGTCTATAATTCTCGGAAAACAGGAAGTTTTTCTCAGAAACAAGTCTCGACATATCTGGTGAAAACAGGAAATGACTCAGCTGTTTTCCAAGGTCATGATAGTCGTATGATCTCTATTGACCAATTAAAAACGTACCCATAAATTACTTTTTCTGATAAAAATATCAGAAGTTGCTCCATTTTGATAAAAATATCAGAAGTTGCTTCCTGTTGATGAAAGATACCTCAACGATGCCTCTCAGTCTTGACGAAGCTACGAAAAGATATGAGAGTTATTCTCACAATATCCAAGATTCGATTTTAATAATTGAATCATTCATGGGAAGTCATAATTTGATTTCTTTTGATTTACCACAAGTTATTGGTAACTTGGAAAGCATTGACACGTATACTGAGGAGAGAAATGTGACAGCCCACATGAAAGTTTTGGAGGAGTATCAAAGAATGCTTGTAACGGAGAGGAAGAGAAGAGCCATAAAACAAGTCATCAAAACAAAAATTGATTCTTCAGATTTTAAGACGAATTTAAAAAAGCGAAGACGATCTCAGCGTCTCGGACAAATTTTTACACCAAATGTTCAACAAATGCCCGCACAAGCGCCTACTGCTGGACAAATGCCCGCACAAGCACCTACTGCTCGACAAATGCCTACACAAGCACATACTGCTGGACAAATGCCTACACCAACACCAACTGCTGAAGAAATCGATGATGAACTGATGTTAGAGTTTTAATTTGAACTTATTTAATGTAATAATGACCATAAGCTAAACTGTTCATTCCATTATTTGATATATATCTTTTGTCATCGAAGCAGCTGAGTGATACTTTGTTTATTTCATAACTACCTAGTAGATGTTTGCTGCTTCGAATAGTTTTCATAGTATGTTGCATTTGTTTATTTTCTAATAAAACATTTTTGTAGTCTTCATGTTTGATGTTGTTCTTTATTATGTTCTTCTTAATTCCTTTGGCTGTTTTTCCTCCTTTCTGGTTGTCTTTTATGTAACTGTACATTTTTGATCGCAAACCGACGAATTCTGTTATTGGAATACCGCAAGCTTCATCTTTGAATTTACCTATTACCTTTTTGTTTTTCTTATCGAAATACTGCGAGCTTTCAGGGTAGTCGCTGTTGTCAAATCGATCTTTATCATTCCAAAAGTCTCGGTACACATCTTCAGCTTCAATCTCATATGTCAAACTGTCTGTGTCAGTGAATAGTAGTTTAGCATTATTACCATACTTTTCTTTTATGTAGTTATAATGAAAATCATACATCAATGTCTTGCTCAGATCAAGAATACACATTCCCACATATGCTGGCCTGTTCAGGGTTAGCGTTTCCTTAATTTTATGCACTGCAACTAGATTTTCGTTGAATATCTTACTGCTTACATAAGTAGGTTTGGAAGCCATCTTCAATAATTTATTTTCATCAGTCACAAGTCTGACGTCAACTCGTTTTCTTATATTTTCCATAGTTTTACCGAATACTGAGTTATTCATAAGTTTGAAGAAGTCTTTTTCGAATGAATTTTTCGCTTCAGTACGTTTTAGTGTATTGAAGTCTATATATTGCTTTAGCCATGGAGACTGGTTGAATTCTAATACTCGGTGGACTTTCTTTACTTTCAATCCAAGATTAAGATACAGCTGCAGGTTTCTGTAGTGTAAAACATATTTTTCTTTGTCGCATAAAGTAGGGATCAGTTTGTTTACCAGTCCTGTCGATATGTTGAATTTTTTCTGTATGTTATTACAATATGCAGACAACATGTCATCAGTCACTTTAACTTTTTCCGCTCCAAGAGGGTAGTCGTTATGCAAATCATGCAACTCTTTTGGGTATTCTAGATCAACTTCTAGTATCAATCCTTTATTGCTTTCTTCATTGTATTTTGCTAAATTGATTTTATTAATCTGCTTTTCAGTCAACCATTTGAAACTACTAGTTGGGAGGTATTGGCTCATTGCCCAACCGTATAAATTATTAGCATCAAGATACATAATGTATTTTGAGGGTGCATTCTCATCGTATTCTCTCATGTACTTGTTATTCGCTTTACCATATCGATTGGCAATATAAGATATACCACCACGCATGCCTTTTTCAATGAATTGAAACATGTCTATGTCTGTCATTAGTTCCAATTTAATATCAGTCATCTTCAACATTGCATCCCAACTCAAACCAGGTGATGTGAAATAGTGGCATGGGTCAAGTTTGTAATACTGAAGACAGGTCTTGCGGAAGTTTTCAAACACGTCGGCTAATAGAAGTATATCAGACTTAAGATATAGATTGTGGTATTCACCCATCGTTTGTAATTGAAATGTATTCCACACTTTTTGAGCATGACAATAATCCTCGTCTGTTATATGCTCATTATTCAATATGCTGTAAAATTCTTCTTTACTTGGTAATTCTGTTTTATTGAATTTCTCAAAACTGTCCATGAAATCGTACGGATAAATACCTTTTCGTGTCATAAGATTGAATTTTTTGCCCCTGAATTTTTGGTTTGTATACTTTAAAGCTTCTGCTGGTAAGTTGCTGACTAATTTATCCAAACTTGAGCTCATGAATTGGAAACTGTCAATGAATGTCAGATGGTTACCAAGCATGAACGCCATATATTTTTCCATGTTATTTGGAATAGCATTTATGTCCATTTTAATCTCTTTTCCGTTTTTGGTGTATGTATTATTCTTGACAATAGCTCCAATTTCTTGCATAATGAAATGACTGTCATAACCTCTCAAATTATGGAATATAACAGGAATTTTTATTTCTTTTGGATTTATTCTGAGTTTCAGATTGCATTCTTGGTGAGCTGAGCCTCTGTATTTACCAGTAATATGACAATGATCTCTGACTCGAATGTCTTTCTCAGTATATTTTTTATCGCATATGTGGCATTCTTTTGCTTTTTCAAATTCATGTTCATTCTCTTTAGTCATTCTCAATGGTTTATTGAAATGTTTTTTCATTACTTTTTTGCAGTATTTCACTTCTTCTAAAATATTTTCCATGAATTTATAAACAGACTTTTCACCCCTATATATTTGTATTGGTTTTGTATATTTTTCATCATAACAGCAGACAACCTTGTATCCATATCCACAGTCTGTATGTCTTTGGTATGCTTCGGTGTATGATTTGTTACCGTCTGGTTGACATCCTTGCACCTTTTCAGTTATAGCCTCAAAATCAGCATAAATGACAAATGGCACAGGTTGCTGTTTATGGAAGTTGTTGAATTTCAGTATGTTATTGTCTTTGTCTGGCATTTTAATTGCTTGAGTACCGTTCACTTGAATACAGTTTTCTTTGTGATTGTTTAATACCCTGTCAGAACTGAAACATTGCAGGCATTGCATACAAAAGTGTTTTCTCTCTTTGTGTTTTGTTTGATTATACATGAACTTGTTGAAATTCTTTATGAGAACATAATGCTTGTTTTCATTTTCAGTTACCAGAAGTAGTTCCATATGATCTTCATACTTTTCTTTGGAAACATAGATGGGATATGGCTGTTTTTCTTCATATCCGAATACATTTATATTGATACTGTTTTGCTTCTCAATTTTGTTGTAATGTTTGACACTGACTGGAAATTCAACACCTGAGTAATTTAACTTTTCAATGTATTTTCTGTCAGTCTTCTTAATTCTTTGAGAATCCTTATCTTGTGGATTCAAATGTCTGATATGACACCATCTGAAACATTCATTATCCTCATTTTTCATGTTAATTAGTCCCTTAGCACTGTTTCGCAGTTCAGAAGGCAGTTGGATATATGAGGATCCTTTAATGGGTTTGTATTTGACAATGTTGAGGTAATGGCTATCAACTGATTGGACTGTCCAACCAGATCCTTCTGATATCCACTGGGAGATCTGGTTTAAGATATTTTGTTTGGACATTTGTAATGCTTCATTGATTTCCATTTGGTTAATTATTGTTTGGGGTGCGCTATTGAAATATGCTGACTTTTCAACTATTTCATTACCTGAATTTTTTTCGAATGTGACTTTCAATGTTTCAACGTATTTCAAGCCTTTCATTTCATTCAATAAATTTGTTACATGACGTTCTGCAGCCTTTCTTGTGTTTTGCATTTGGGATAAGGGGTCTTTATTGTTTCTGATGCCGATTTCAAATGACTTTGTGTAACCTTTTAAAGCTTTGTCTTTTTGTTCTATTATGGTTCTTGGTTCTGGTACTGGTTTATACATTGGTTTTTTGGTTCTTGGTGCAGGAATTGGTTTGTAATTATCCCTGAATTCTTGAGGCGGTAGAATTATATTATTTTCGTACTGCTTAACCATCTGTTTGACACTCTTGCGAGGTGTTGGTATTGGTCTCCTTGATTTGTATGTTCTTGGTGCTGGAACTGGTTTGGTATCGTCAACCACTATGATTTTAGACTTCTTCTCCTGCTTCAGAAGCAATTTGATGAGTTCTGATTTACTGAGTTTCTTAAGATCTTTCTTATTCATATAATTAGGGTTAGATTTTTCTGATTTCATTCTATATACTATAGTATTGATATTCTTTTAAGTAATTATTGGTGCGTTTTATATGGTCGAGAATTCAAATGATCCAAAACATAGGATCCCTTGAACTATATGAAAAAAGATTATCATGGATTTAGTATCCGTGTTATTTCATTCCTTACCTCTTTCATATTGATTTCATGGACATTTTTAATGTGCTTTTTTGTGTTCAAATGACACCATTTACCAGCTAGAGTATAATTACGACCAGTATTGCATATATCACAATACCATTCCTTATTTAGCATGTACTTCGATTTTTGTTGTTTTATAGCCTCCTTCTTCTCCTCTTCAGTTGAATACTTTTTTGGTCTACCTCGACCTCTCTTTACATTTTGATTTTCCATATATATATAATCTATATATTATTTTTCTCTTTATAAGTGTTTGTGTATGAATTTCAAATGATTGCTTAATGTTTCTGTTGACTTGAATTTTCTGGAACAATGTTTGCATTTGATTCTTACACCCTGGAAATAAAGTATGATTTCTTTAATGA
This sequence comes from Siderastrea siderea, assembly GCA_964030785.1. Classification (NCBI taxonomy): domain Eukaryota; kingdom Metazoa; phylum Cnidaria; class Anthozoa; order Scleractinia; family Rhizangiidae; genus Siderastrea; species Siderastrea siderea. The sequence goes on along the minus strand of OZ034970.1, from coordinate 17,706,303 downwards.
TTTCATCATAATCGTTGCTGACTAATATTTTGTAATTGTTGTTTTCGTACTCTTGTAGCATCATCTCCTGTTCTTCTGAAAGCTTTCCATAACCAGTTGGTGTTTTAAATTCGATTGCAAAACCTGAGTACTTCAAATGCATATTTCCAATGAATAGATCACAAGCTCCCTTCTGATAACCCATGTTGTATGATTTTATTCTCATGTTACCATTAATTTGGTTTTCACCTAATGCTGGGATTAGGATTGCTTTAGGATAATTGTTTCTAATAAAGTTGACTACCTTTTTATGTAAATCATATTCTGTGTTGATATTGAATGTCAGCATTTTGTATGGCCTGTTGTTGAATTCATACTTACCGGTTTTTCTGATTGATGGTAAAACTTCCTTAGTAACCCATCGTTTGAATTCCTTTGCTTTATCCATATCAGATCTCAAAATGAGGCTGTATAGTCCGGATTCATTTATATAAATAGTGTTTTTGAGGTTCCCAGTCAAAGGTAACGATTCGTTACCTTTGGATTTGAGCTCGTTCAGTGTACATTTATCTTCAGAATTAACATGATCATTAATCGCTTTTCGTGAATTTGAATATCCCAAAATAATTGCAACAGTTTTAGCACGGAACCATATGTCATCATCCTTTTTGATAATATTCAGTTTTTTTCCTTCATAAGTGAAAATTTCCATATTATATATATATTATTTTCTGTTTAAATAAGATCGCCAGAAACAATTATATTTTTGGCTACCAAAAGCAAAAGACAGCATATACTGTATCAATAGATATAATATATGTTAGATAATTCTCTTTAAACCGCTTTTATATATCCTTCAAGTCCTTTAACGGAATCCAACTATTAAAGTCATTACTATATCCCTTCCACTTAACTAAAGCTTGTTTCTTCTTATAATCCCTCCGAATGACTTTATCGATTCTGAATACCTCTTGTTTTGCTTTTAATAATTCAGGTTCATAAAAACTCCCTTGAATGTCTTCACCTCTGAGATCCTTTAGTTTGTAAGTTATTGGATTCGTATATTGGATTTTAACAACTGTAAAAACTTCCTCAGACCAATTTGGTGTATAGCCTTTATCAAACACCTTCCGTTTATACTTACTTATTCTAACCTTATCACCTATTTTGAATTTCGGTTTAGATGATACTTTCTCCAAATTACCATACAGATTGAAGTAAACAGTCCCTTCATTTTTCTTTTGACTGGCTTCTATGGGTGTCATTTTGATAGAGCTATGTTTAGTGTTGTTATACTGTTTCACTAATTTGGGTAGCATGTCTAAATACTGTGTATTACCTTGAACAGTAAACTGCTTCCACATCTTGGTTTTAATTGTTCTGTTCCATCTTTCACAAACTGACGACTTTTCCTCATTCTCAGTTGAGTACAAGGTTATTTTATTCTTATCAAGTAGTTCTTTAACATGTTTGTTGTAATACTCTTTGCCTTTGTCTGTCCATAAATATTCCGGTTTTCTACCTTCTTTAAGGATAGTTTTTAATGCCTGAGCAAGAGTTTCTCCTTTTTTGTCTTTTAAAGGGACTATCCAACCATATTTACTGAACACATCTAGAACCATGAGAAGGTATCTGTAGCCAGCGTTCCATCGACTAAACTGTTGCATCTCAACAAGATCTGAATACCATATCTCGTCAATGCCGTTTACTAAAACACGCCGCCGAGTAAAGTTACGTTTTATGGGTTTGTGTAATTCATCAGCTAATTTTTCTTGCCAGTTTTCTTCACTCGACGGCCTTTCCCGTTTTTTGTCTTCCTTTGTTTCACACCGAGACCCAGTTTCTGCTTTGTATTAATCAAAAAACGAGCAGTTTGTCCCCATTTTGGCATTTCACCATAAGGTATTTCATCCAATGACTTGACCATTTTTCTGTCACATTCACCCTTGTTTTTCCCCATGTCATAACAAATATCATGATAAGCTGCTATTTCATCCACTTTATTGAGAGGTTTCAACTTCCATTTGGTCACCTTTCCAGTATTCTTGTTATACTCCAACTGCTTCTCGAGAGGATTATAAGGCCCCATGTATTTATTATTTCCAGGTGTCCATCCACCTTTTGGTTTTGGTATTTTCCCAATTAGTTTATGGATATCAACAGCACCTCCTCTGTAATAATCAACATTATCTTTAATACCTTTGAATGCTTGTCCAGCAAGTATCCTTCCAAGGGCTGCAAAACTTGGTGCTGGTGTTACAAAATTACTCATAATATATGCTGCTTTATCTACAGCTGTTGGCTTTCGTCGAATTAAAGCACTACCCGTTTGCCCGCCCTTTTGAGACGGGCTAATCCGTTTCCCGATTGTTTGACAAATTTGGTCTTCGTTATTCCGCATTCAGCACAAGTGCATTTCATCATCGATCTTCCATTTTTGGATTTTACTATTCTTTCAGAACCAGGTACACATTCTGTCTGTTTTTTCTGCTTAACGCAATAAGATCTCATATAATATTTGATTATATAAGATTACTATCCAACATTCGCCGCATCATAAGCGCTACCGTTCTCGGCCGTTTGATGAAATGTTTTTTCGTCATTCCACATTCAATGCAAGTAGACTTCATCATTAATCTTCCATCTTTTGCTTCCACCAAACTTTCAGAGTCAGGAAGGCAGTTTGTATATTTCTTCTGTCTCAAACAATAAGATATCATCTACTATTTGATTAGATAGTTTATGGTTCAATGTATACATTCTCATATTTACCAGTTTTTGGATTTTTTACTACACGCATAACAGTACCCTTCTTTGGTCTTGTCCAGAATTTCTTGCTTGTTATACCAGTTTTATCATTGAAAGCACCTTTCAAGATATCACCAGACCAATATCTGTCGAATACATGATTTGTTGATGGAATAACTTTTCGTGTTATTTGTTCGGCTATTTTGGCTGCCTCAAAAGCTTTACCTAATGGATTTTCACCTCCCTTTCGGCTTTTAACGAATTTTGTCTCAGTGATTCCACATTCAGAGCATTTGCATTTAAGCATAAGCCTCCCATTTTTAGCCTTTTCATATCGTTCACTCCCAGGTACACATTCTGTGACCTTTTTTTGTTTCACACAATATGATCTCATATATGTATGAGTTAGATATTTTTGAAATACCGTGCTAGAAACCTCTCATTCTTCGTCGTATCATATATATCAAATACCTGAAGCAGATCAAAATATGATTTACCCTTATTCATCTCATTCAAAAAGTACAAACAGAAGTAACCGCATGTTGTCGTCAGTAAATTTTGTATTTGATTGTTCTGATGAAGTAATGTTAAATTCTTTTTTCTCGCGTGATTGACCATTTCTTGGAAGGGGGGCAAACCAAAACTATCAAAGTAATTGATGACTTTGTCCTTAACATAAGTAGCTACCCAATGACTCCCTGACATATAACTCGGTTCAAGATTGTAAATGAATAGTGCCTGTTGATGATCATGTGGGACAGTTTCATCTCTTGACAATACATCTTTGATTGGAATATCCAGATATTTACACCATTTTATTAAATCATAATTGCTTAATGGGACATTCTTATGGAATTTCGGTTTTACAACAGAATGTTTAACAGTGGGACGTTTTTGAAGGGTGAGTTCTTGCCCAATAGTAGACCCTCTCCTTTTTTTTTGGGAGCTTTTTTTTTTCTCCCCATACCGATTGTACCGTTCGGCCAATTTCCATAAAAAGGTGGAGTTCTATACGTCGGAACTAACAAACCACCATCCTGATTGTTAGCAGTACTTGGTTCTGGTATAGATCTGGGTGGTCTTTGTTTCGGTTGTTCCATCTGAGGGGCACCTTTACCAGTCATCTTCTTTATTGCCTCAATAGCCAAAGGGACTCCAATTGATGCAAGAAGAGTGCCCAAGAACCCTCCTGTCTGTACTTTTGTTGGTTTTATATGAACACCAGAACCTGTTTGTAGAGCATTTAATATATCCTTCTTTTGTTTGGTTGTCAAAAGATGTTTATATGCTATCAACTGGTCGATTTTATTTTGTGGTATGAGGAACCCACCGGTTTGAACACCTTTTCCGGATATCTTCTTAACAATCTGAGATGCTCCTTCACTAGCTGCTCCAGCCAAGGCTGATAAACCAATAGTTTTTGCTAATGTTGGTGCAAAAGTTCTTCCAAGCGCCAGAACTGTAGACAGAAGAGATCCACCTACTTGCTTTCGAATGTTTGTTTTAGAAAGTTTAATGTCCATTCCCTTTTTCAATTTTCTATTTTTTTCCAATCGCTTAACTATATTCTGAGGTACATACAGAGTATCATTCCCAGATAGAGAGTCCTTCGCGAGCCTTAGAACTATTGTTTCTCTTTTATGATACGCGTTACTAAGATTCTTTTTCTGGTTTGGTGATAAACTAACTTTAATTTCGTATAGTTGTGTCATATAATATATGTTAGATAAATTCTCTTTTAAAAAACATATTCATTTAAATTTTCATCGATGTAAAACTTATTTATTTAAACTATCATCAATTCGTTTCCAACTGTCTTTACTACAACCTCACTCTCGTAAAATACGATGCTATGAGCTCGGACGTTTGCTGTCGGGGCTACATTGAGACGATAATGGAGAATCAACTGTTTAGGATCTCTCGTCACTACCTCTTTCTGATATGACAAATCGAAATACAATAATCCATACAAACTAGTGAAATTGGATACATTAAGCTGTGTTCCTGAATTGTAATCGTTCTTACGAAATGCATATGACATGAGATCATTAAATATCCGTATTTTAGAGTCACTATCATATTCCAGCTCTGGGTAAAAAACATTATTCCCGTATTCAAGCCTGCAGTTTGATAGAGAGCTATTAGCATCAGCTGCATTCAACTTGAAAGTGTCAAATAAATACGGACTCCTCTCTGCTTCATCATCATTTGGTCCGTCTGTCCTCTGGAGATATATAAAAACATGTTTAACGTCATCAATAGCTGGACTGATTTGAAACATATTCTGAATAGCTCTGGTATTTGCTGACTGATTGTAGAGATCTCGCATATATGTCCAGGTTGTTGGCTTGAGAAACTCTGAAACGAAATTACTATACATGCTGTCTTTTGGGATTAATCTTGGGAGCCAAAGATACAATCTCTTTACTACAACACGACCAGGGTCTGTGCCATTTGCCATGTGAATCAGTTCACTGTCTTCGTTAAATGTAAGTTCAATTGTGAGCTGCATCGGAGGCAACATTTTTCTTTCTAGCTCTTGAAAAAAGCTGTATCTGTTTAAGGGAATCATTTCGTTAATACTCTTAGCTCCTCCACCGCCGTTATTCTGATGAGCCTGGGTTAAAATGCGACGGGCTTCGAAACCTGTATTAGTAGCTGCTGATGTTCCATCAGTATCAATATACCAGAATGAATTCTTTCCAACGGATCTACTATAATCATCACTGTATTCAAGGAGATTTTTGACATTCGTTATTCGATGCAAATTATCACTCTCATACACGATTTTACCAGACGATTTAATAACCATATGTCTGATTAGACTGTGAGATCCGTTTATCATAGTGATGCGATCCGCTTGAGCATATCCAACACCATCTGCCCTTTTTTGAAGCTCTTTAGTTACTTCGAAATACCCATTAAAAAAATCGAACATAGTCGACCTATCGTTGATTGTGAATCTGTAACCTGTCTTTTTCTGGCTTTGATTGTTAGCAGGTTGCTCAATGACATTATCCAAATGGAAACGAACGTATTCATATCGTTGTAGATTTTCATTTGTTCTGAAACTCATTTATATGAGTAGTTTAGATAAAATTCACTTTTTAATATCCAGTACCAGATATAAGTCTATTCAGAATCGTGTTGTAATCTTCTTGTTTTGGTTTAGTAGGTTTGGTAGGTTTCATTGGTTGTTTAGTTAAACCATGTAATTTTCTCATAATAAGCTCTCCGCTTTTTTCAGCTGCTTTTTTTCCCAGTTTGTCTCCAGCATGTGAAATACCAGATTCAAGCGCTTTTTTGGCAAAAGGTTTTAAAACCATTTCTGGAACTTTACTTAACACCCTTCCAACTGGTTTGAATATGTTATCAACAATAATCCCAGATCCTTTATGCTTATACACAAAACGACCTAGTTTCGGGTGATATACACGTTTATATTCATATGATACCATCTATAACTATTAGTTAGATTAATCTCTCTTCTCTCTTAAAATCAAACTGAATGAAGTGTCACTATGATTAAGATCGATGATTCTCCTTTTACCGTCTGTAATAAACATTCTTATTTGATTGATAGTATTTTTATTAACAGGATTGAACTGTACTCGTCGAGGCTCTTGTGTGAAACTATAACTCGGGGTGAGAGTCGAGGTACTGAAACTATATATAATATCCGTTTCATCACCATCAACTAGACTTTCGGATATGAGGTCACTATGAATATTGAGGATTTCTCTGTCTTGAGATAGATTAGGAATGTAATCTCCAACGTTTTCACCACTAGTTAGTATTTTTTTATTGAAACCAATAAGATCATTAAAATTACTTTGAGTTAGATCTAATCTGTAATTTGAGGCAAGTGTTATTATTGTCCTAAATATCGTGTCGTCAAACTCGAGAGTGATTGGATATTGAGGGTTTGATGAGGTTCCTGTTTTTGTTTTTTCTTTGATTAAATTGTCAAAATCAACGTAATTCCAGACTCCTGGGTTAAATATAATTTCCGTCCAATTAGCACCACTATCAGACGAATATCTTATTTTCTGATTATTTAGTTCTTTTGTCACATTAAACCAAGTAAATGACATCGAAATGATTCGGTCGAGGCCGATTTCATATTGTCGATTTGGATCGAGAATTATTGGATTGATGTATTTGATTATGAAATCACTAGGTTTATTACCATTTTTGTTTCTGACTGAATGGGATGATAAGATAAGTTGTCTATTCATTTATATGATTAGTTTAGACTAAAATAGTTTTTGTATATTTTGTTGTATTGTGGCTTATTGAGTATTGAATTTCTCAACAAGATGTCGAGAAGAGCGACGCCTGTATTCCGTAGTTCGATGCTATTATTACCAGCAACCTTTGATCCGATAATCAGTTCCAGTTTTTTCATCATTTCTGTCGGATTATTGAAAAACATTACCTGTCCACCTCTTTTTGTTTTTTTCTTCAAACCAGACCCTTTAATATTTTTTAATCTTTGATTGTTGTAATTGATATAATTATTTAAAACCTTCCTCGTATCAGTAATGACCTTTCTTCGATATTGAGCCTCAGCTTCAGTCATTAAACCACTATTTAATTTTTTAGTGATATCACTCCAATAACCATTTAGTTTCGAACGTTGATCTTTAGCATTTTTCAAGATTTTGTTCAGATAAGCTTTACTCTTTTTATTATCCATATCCTTTTCTGTTAGACGTAATTCAACATCATTGTAGTTCGGAATATTCAATTTATCTAAAGCTTGGTTAATTGCATCCTCCTCGAGAATGTTATAATCAGGTCCTTCTTCTTCTTCGTATTCAGGTGGAAGATCTTCAGGTTCATACATATATTCTGGATCTATATACATTTGTTTTTTACCTGATGCTAAATCCTCGAGGACGTCTTCATAACTTGGAGGTTTTGGAACCAATTGTTTGTCATTTTGTGGTAGAACTTGATCACCAAATAGATCTTCCAATCCATAATCAGGCACTTCATCATCAATAGCTATTCCATAATCTGGAACAGGTCGCTTTTTCTTTGGTAATCTTCTCAACGGTGCTTTTGGGGCTGTAAGTTCCTTTAACTCAGATGTTATAGGTTTGAAAAGTTTCTCTGCCTCGACTTCACCCATTTGATCAGATATCGTTTTTTTTTTTATTGTCTCTCTTACTGTGTTAATCTTTTTACCAAGCTCGGATCGTTTCTCAGCCATTTCTTTCCATTTGAGTAAACTCATTATATAATTTGTTTACATAAAATCTCGTATTTTGTTCGGAAAAATTAGGGTTATCATATATAAAAACGCTCGCATAGCGTGTCGCATAGCGTGTCGCCATGCGATAAAATTGTATAACATATTATCATATGAAGATTCAAAATTACGACATTCAAGATGATGAAAACAACGATTTTGTTCAATTAAAGAGTTTCATGCCAAACCGATGTTTCAGGATGCTTATTTGTGCTCCCTCTGGTGGTGGCAAGACTAACCTTTTGCTTGATATGATATATAGGCTTCTCTATTTTGATAAGATATACCTTTATGCTCGAAATCTCCAACAAAGCAAATATAAGCATCTGTTGAAATCTCTTGAACCAATATCAAAATCAAAAGAGGTCGGTTATGACGTGATAGAAGCAAGTAACGATGAAATCATCCCTCTCACAGATTTGTCTGATGAAAACCAAAAATTAATCATATTTGATGACTATTTGAATACAGGTAAGAAAAATGACGAACGGATACGAGACTACTTCACCAATTCAAGAAATAAAAATTGTTGTTGTATATATTTGAGTCAAAGCTATTACGGAACCGATAAAACAATAAGACTGAATAGTTCACATTTTTGTGTTTTTGATTTTCCTTCTATAAACGAGCAATCCATGATTTGTCGAGAACTGAACATAAATAAATCAGATTATCAGAAAGCTACTAAGGATCCATATAGTTTTTTGTATGTTGATAAGGTCAAAAAAAAGGTAGCCCGAAATTTCGATGAAAGAATATAAACCAATAATATATGAGTTATACTAACGGTATCCTTAATCATGATGATTCTCAAGGACTAAGTAAAATAGGTTTAAGAGGTTTACCTGGTATTGGATTTAAATTAGATGCTAATAATGATTATGATATGCAGAATAAAAAATTAGTGAATGTAAAACAAGGAACTAATAATGATGATGTGGTTACTAAACAATATATTGATTCTGAAATAGCTAAGATTCCAAGTGTGGATACATCTAAATTTGTTGCAATATCTGGTGATACGATGACAGGGTCACTCGTTGTCCCAAAAGACAATTATCCAGTTCATGGTAATCTCAACAAGGTTATCAATTATGAATCGCAAAGAGAGATATTCTTGTCAAAGAAGGAAGGGGGTCAAATGGAAGCAAATATTGATATGAATAATAATACAATTTTCAATGTGAAAGACCCAACACAGGCAGATCAAGCCACAAACAAAAAGTATGTCGAAAATCAGCTTGAAAAAAAACTGGATAAAGGATCTGATATTGATATGAAAAATAATTCAATTATCAATCTTGATCTTCCATCAAACCAAAGAGACGCCGCATGTGTCGAGTTTGTTAACAACAGAATTGATGACATGACACAAAAAAAGTTTCTCAAAGTTGATGGCACCAACAATATGACTGGAAACTTGAATTTAAATGAAAAAACAATAATCAACTTGAACACCGATGACAAAGACATAAAATCAGCAGCTAATGTCGGCTATGTCAGCAGTAAGGTACACGCCGCCAAAGGTGATGTGACTGTAGGGCTGAAAACTTACTTTGACACAAAAATCAAGGAGTCTCACATCACCAGCTCAACCAACAAGAAAGACGTTTTCAGGTATCTCATGGAAAATGCCGATGAATCTTCAAGTGAAAACAACATAATAGTTGATGGCATTGTTGACTTTTCTGGTTCCCTCCACAATGTCAACAAAAAAGCTTATAAATTTAAAATGGGGAAAGACGCTCAAAATGAGTATTCTTCTCGCATTGGCTTTAACATGTTCAAACTTCCAGAAGGCGAGTACACTTTGGCTATTGAATTTTTCCCTCCAAGCACAACAAATTTGTCAGTGAGTGTCGTTTCCACTTCACTAAATATTGGTCAACAATCAACTAAGCTGTTTGTTAATTACAGTAGATCGATTGTTCACTTACATAAGTGGAGCATAACTCCTCCCGAATACATTTACATTGACATGCATTGTCAGGGCACTGCAAGTAGCTCCACTCAAGGAGTTGGTTATTTGATTGTATATGGAGTCAAAGGATCACAGAGTAATGTAGACTCGGATGTGTATGATACGGCGTACGTTGTAGAAAATGGTAAAATGGTAATGCAAACAGATTTGTCTTTAAATGGGTATAAATTAAGTGGTTCAGTTCATTATATACATGGGTATTTAAATACGAAAAACGGGAACACATTTTTATTGAATGGTTGTGACAAAATAATTATTCCAAATCATAGCCACATATTAACTATAACAGTGCTCTATTTCAAGCTCAAAAGTAAATATAAGCCTATTTCTTTAAAAATAAAACACAGTGACCATTTAACTCAATCAATCACTTACACTTCAACCCAATCAACTAAATCACAGACAATAAATATCAATTTAGTACTAGCGTTTGGTCATTTGGCTGTGGAACTGGGTTCAGTTGTGAAAAATCAAGAACTCTTAATGTTGATTGAATATAGAGTGCCATAAACATTTTTTCATTCATCATATATCACAATGCGGATATCCATCTGATTGGAGTATGGAATGCTTTTTAGAATATATTATCCCAAAAGAAATAAGCGTTGAGGTTTCCGATGAAAAACATAATGAATAATCTAAACAATATAATATGAAAATATCAACTTTAATCAACGAAATTATTGAGAATATAGAAAAAATAGTTCGAAACATCAGAAAATTATACATCAGTATTAAGAAATCGTTCAAAAAGAAAAAATGTAACCGTATAATATATATGGATAGACGTAAAAGAATATTCAATTGGAACCATGTTTCAGAAAATTTAACAGAAGATCAAATATCTGAGTTGAAAGCATTGTACAAATTCTACCATAAGCAATACTGGCTCCACAAAGAGTCATTTAAAAGCTTCAAGAAAAAGAATATGGCTTGTAACATTGGATCTGTTGTATTGATAGTAACTGGGACTGTGGCTGGTGGTGTGACGTTAAACCCCGCTGTACTTGGATCAATATCAGGCGCAGGGCTTATACTAAAAACATATTTAGAGGTCAAAAATTACAAAAGAAAGATCGAGATGTGTAAATTCGCGTACACTACGTATGAAAAGGTTTTAACTCATTTACGATCCTTTATGAGAGGACTGGAGTATAATGAAAAAGAATTTCTTGATCATGTCAAAGTTCTTGATGAAATAATCATTGAAATGTGTCCTTTAACTGACAAATTTGAAAAGAAATATAATAAGGTATTCATCTAATAATAGATTTTATTTTACAACCAATAAGAGACATAATACTTACCCAATACCGATCGTAAAAGGCCAATGTTTTTTTAGATTTGCTAATTGGAATATTTTTGTAAGGTATTCCCATCATCTTGAATATCTTTCTCATAATAAAATTAACGCTAATCATTCTTTTCCTAGTTCCATTAACTTCATTAAGAACCTTACCGATCTCTGTAAACACTCTATCGATCTTATATTTCTGACAGTTTGATATTTTAATGTTATATTTTTCTTCAATATCGAGTAATATGTTGCTGATGTGGTACTCTCGATGGTAAACAGATTTTCTAATAAATTTATGTCTATTTTCATAAAAATTAACATATTCTTTCACATAATTATATCCTTGAACAATACCACAACTTAGACAGGCTAACATCCCATCGTCATTAATAATATACTGATTATCACAGCATTCATCATATTTCGGTTTTTCATTAGAATCTTCCAATTTTTGGTCACAAAAAGGACAAACAACTTCTGATTCTTTCAGGTAATCGTGAATATCTGAGTTACAATACATTCTATACTATTATATGATATTATATTTTTATATGATTCAAACTTCCTGTATTCCGAGAAAGACTTCCCGTTGTATCATCCACGCGATGTGAAAATGCGTTCTTTTCCACATGAAATAAAATACATATAGATTTCCATAAAATATTACCATCAGATGAAAAGTAGATATATAGTTGGGTTTGGTAAGAGAGCATTTTGAAAAATGCTTTCGTACCCCCAACTATATAACTACTAAAAAGCGCTGGAATCTGGTATTTCACATGCTGGAGACAAACTGGGAAAAAAAGCAGCTGAAAAAAGCGGAGAGCTTATTATGAGAAAATTACACGGTTCAACTAAACAACCAATGAAACCAACCAAACCTACTAAACCAAAACAAGAAGATTACAACACAATTCTGAATAGACTTATATCAGGTACTGGTTATTAAAAAGTGAATTTTATCTAAACTACTCATATAAATGAGTTTCAGAACAAATGAAAATCTACAACGATATGAATACGTTCGTTTCCATTTGGATAATGTCATTGAGCAACCTGCTAACAATCAAAGCCAGAAAAAGACAGGTTACAGATTCACAATCAACGATAGGTCGACTATGTTCGATTTTTTTAATGGGTATTTCGAAGTAACTAAAGAGCTTCAAAAAAGGGCAGATGGTGCTGGATATGCTCAAGCGGATCGCATAACTATGATAAACGGATCTCACAGTCTAATCAGACATATGGTTATTAAATCGTCTGGTAAAATAGTATACGAGAGTGATAATTTACATAGAATTACGAATGTCAAAAATCTCCTTGAATACAGTGATGATTTTAGTAGATCTGTTGGGAAGAATTCGTTCTGGTATCTTGATACTGATGCTACAACAGCAAATACAAACACAGGTTTCGAAGCCCGTCGTATTTTAACCCAAGCAGCAGCCAACGACGGTAGTGGGGGAGCTAAATCGATTAACGAGATGCTTCCCTTAAACAGATACAGCTTTTTTCAAGAATTAGAAAGAAAAATGTTACCTCCGATGCAGCTCACAATTGAACTTACACTTAACGAAGACAGTGAAATGATTCACATGGCAAATGGCACAGGCGCTGGTCGTGTTGTAGTAAAGAGATTGTATCTTTGGCTCCCAAGATTAATCCCAAAAGACAGCATGTATAGTAATTTCGTTTCAGAGTTTCTTAAGCCAACAACCTGGACATATATGCGAGATCTCTACAATCAGTCAGCAAATACCAGAGCTATTCAGAATATGTTTCAAATCAGTCCAGCTATCGATGACCTTAAACATGTTTTTATATATCTCCAGAGGACAGACGCACCAAATGCTGATGAAGCAGAGAGGAGTCCGTATTTGTTTGACACTTTCAAGTTGAATGCCGCTGACGCTAATAGCTCTCTCTCAAGCTGCCGTTTAGAATACGGAAACAATACATTTTACCCAGAGCTCGAATATGATGCAGATTCAAAAATCAGGATATTCAATGATCTCATGTCATATACATTTCGTAAGAACGATTACAATTCAGGAACACAGCTTAATGTATCCAATTTCACTAGTTTGTATGGATTATTGTATTTCGATTTGTCATATCAGAAAGAGGTAGTGACGAGAGATCCTAAACAGTTGATTCTCCATTATCGTCTCAATGTAGCCCCGACAGCAAACGTCCGAGCTCATAGCATCGTATTTTACGAGAGTGAGGTTGTAGTCAAGACAGTTGGAAACGAATTGATGATAGTTTAAATAAATAAGTTTTACATTGAATATGTTTTTTAAAAGAGAATTTATCTAACATATATTATATGACACAATTATACGAAATTAAAGTTAGTTTATCACCAAACCAGAAAAAGAATCTTAGTAACGCGTATCATAAAAGAGAAACAATAGTTCTAAGGCTCACGAAGGACTCTCTATCTGGGAATGATACTCTGTATGTACCTCAGAATATAGTTAAGCGATTGGAAAAAAATAGAAAATTGAAAAAGGGAATGGACATTAAACTTTCTAAAACAAACATTCGAAAGCAATTAGGTGGATCTCTTCTGTCTACAGTTCTGGCGCTTGGAAGAACTTTTGTTCCAACGATTGCTAAGACTCTTGGATTGTCGGCTTTAGCTGGAGCAGCTAGTGAAGGAGCATCTCAGATTGTTAAGAAGATATCTGGAAAAGGTGTTCAAACTGGTGGGTTTCTCATACCACAAAATAAAATCGATCAGTTGATAGCATATAAACATCTTTTGACAACCAAACAAAAGAAGGATATATTAAATGCTCTACAAACAGGCTCTGGTGTTCATAAAAAACCGACTAAAGTACAAACAGGTGGTTTCTTAGGTACTCTTCTTGCATCAATTGGAGTCCCTTTAGCTATTGAGGCAATAAAGAAGATGACTGGTAAAGGTGCCCCTCAGATGGGTCAACCGAAACAAAGACCACCCAGATCTATACCAGAACCAACTACTGTTAACAATCAAGATGGTGGTTTGTTAGTCCCAATGTATAGAACTCCACCTTTTTATGGAAATTGGCCTGATCAAACATTAGGTATGGGGACTAAAAAAAAAGCTCCCAAAAAGGGCAACGGTCTACTATTGGGCAAGAACTCACCCTTCAAAAACGTCCCTCTTCTAAACATTCTATTGTAAAACCGAAATTCCATAAGAATGTCCCATTAAGCAATTATGATTTAATAAAATGGTGTAAATATCTGAATATCCCAATCAAAGATGTTCTGTCTCGAGATGAAAATGTTCCTCACAATCATAGACAGGCTCTATTCATTTACAATCTTGAACCGAGTTATATGTCAGGGAGCCATTGGGTTGCTACATATGTAAAGGATGACGTCATTAATTACTTTGATAGCTTTGGTTTGCCTCCCTTCCAAGAAATGGTCAATCATGCGAGACAAAAGAATTTAACATTGCTTCATCAGAACAATCAAATACAAAATTTACTAACGACAACATGTGGATATTTCTGTCTGTACTTTTTGAATGAGATGAATAAGGGTAAATCATATTTTGATCTGCTTCAGGTATTTGATATATATGATACGACGAATAATGAGAGGTTTCTAGCACGGTATTTCAAAAATATCTAATCATATTATATATGAAATCTTATTGCGTGAAACAAAAGATGGTCACAGAATGTGTGCCTGGGAGTGAACGATATGAAAAGGCTAAAAATGGGAGGCTTATGCTTAAATGTAAATGCTCTGAATGCGGAATAACTAAGACTAAATTCGTTAAACAGGCGGGAAACGGGTTAGCCCGTCGAAAGGGGCGGGCGTACTAGATACAGTAGCATCAACTGGTACTGATTTATTGATTCACCACGGTATTCCTTGGTTGGGAAAAAAGGCTGTTGAAATGGGTCGATATTATGGATCAGAAGCCTTGAGAAACCCAAAACTGCAGAAAAAGGCTATCGATTATGCTCTGGATAAGTTGAATCCAATGATTCAAAATGTCGGAAGTCAAGCTCTTGATCAATTATCAACCAAAATCAGACCAAATAGAAAGTATAAAACCGACAGAAAGGATTTGGATGGTGCTGGTGTTGATATACATAAACTAATTGGGAAAATACCAAAACCAAAAGCTGGATGGACTCCTGGAAAGTATAAATACATGGGGCCATACAATCCTCTCGATAAACAGTTAGAGTATGATAGGAACACTGGAGAGGTCACCAAGTGGCACGTACAACCATACAATAAAGTGGATGAAATAGCAGCTCATCATGATATTTGTTATGATATGGGGAAAAACAAAGGTGAATGTGACAAACAAATGGTCAAGTCATTGGATGAAATACCTTATGGACAAATGCCAAAATGGGGACAAACAGCTCGGTTCTTGATTAATACAAAGCAGAAACTGGGTCTTGGGACAAAAAACGTAAAAGGCCGTCGAGTGAAGAAAACTGGCAAGAAAAATTAGCTGATGAGCTTCATAAGCCCATAAAACGTAACTTTACTCGACGGCGAGTAATTGTAAACCACATTGACAAAATATGGTGCTCTGATATTGTTGAGATGCAAAAGTTCAGTCGATGGAACGCTGGCTACAGATATCTTCTTATGGTTTTAGATGTATTCTCTAAATATGGTTGGATTATCCCTTTAAAGGATAAGAAAGGAGAAACCGTTATGAATGCTTTTAAAACAATCCTTAAAGAAGGCAGAAAACCACAATATCTTTGGACAGACAAAGGCAAGGAGTATTACAACAAACACATGAAAGACCTCTTAGAAAAGAATAAAATAACCTTGTACTCAACCGAAAATGAGGAGAAAAGTAGCGTATGCGAACGATGGAACAGAACAATCAAGTCCAAAATGTGGAAGCAGTTTACTGTTCAAGGTAATACACAGTATCTTGACATGCTACCCAAATTAGTGAAACAGTATAACAACACCAGACATTCAAGCACAAAGATGACGCCAACAGAAGCCAGTAAAAAGAAGAATGAAGGGACTGTTTACTTTAATCTATACGGTGATATGGAAACATCAAAACAGAAACCTAAATTTAAAGTTGGTGATAAGGTCAGAATAAGTAAGTATAAACGAAATGTGTTTGATAAGGGCTATACACCAAATTGGTCTGAGGAAGTTTTTAAAGTTGATGAAATACAACACACTAATCCAATCACATACAAACTAAAGGATCTCAGAGATGAAGACATTCAAGGGAGTTTTTATGAACCTGAATTACTGAAAGCTACACAAGAGGTATTCAGAATCGATAAAGTCATTCGGAGGGATTATAAGAAGAAACAAGCTTTGGTTAAGTGGAAGGGGTATAGTGATGAATTCAACAGTTGGATACCGTTCAAGGACTTAAGAGATATATAAAATGATTTAAGCAAATATTATCTAACATATATTATATCGATTGATACAGTATATACTGTTTATTTGCTTTTGGTAGCCAAAAATATAATTGTTTCTGGCTATTATAAATATATAACCTTATTATATGAATACCGTAACTGGTAAGGATTTTGACTTATTAAAACATAGAGCAATCAACGTATATGGTGCTAAGAACCTTGAATACTCCAACAGAATGAATAAAAAATATATGGTAACTCTTAAAAATGGTAATAATATTCATTTTGGAGATCCTAGATATAAAGATTATTTAACGCATCAAGACTGGAAACGTCGTATTAGATATCGTAAAAGAGCATCTGAGATAAAAGACAAAGATAAGAATTCGGCAAATTTTTGGAGCTATCATCTGTTGTGGTAAATGACACTTAAGGAACATATACAAACACTTATAAAGAGATATTATTATATATAATTACAAGATATGGAAATTTTTACTTATGAAGGAAAAAAACTGAATATTATCAAAAAGGATGACGACATATGGTTCCGTGGTAAAACAGTTGCCGACATTTTGGGATATTTGAATTCACGAAAAGCGATTAATGATCATGTTGATTCTAAAGATAAATGTTCACTTAAGGAGCTTAAATCCAGGGGTAACGAAACGCCCCCCCTAACATGGAACCTCGGAAACACAATTTATATAAATGAATCTGGCTTATTCTGTCTGATATTTGGGTCAAAAATGGAAAAGGCTAAAGAATTCAAACTTTGGGTAACAAAAGTGGTTTTACCATCAATCAGAAAAACAGGACGGTATGAATTCAGCAACAAACCATACAAAATGCCCGCATTCAGCATCAAAACAGAATATGACCTACATGAAAAGGTAGTCAACTTTATAAGAAACAATTATCCTAAAGCAATTCTAACCGCATCATTGGGTGAAAACCAAATTAATGGTAACATGATAATAAAATCATACAACATGGGTTATCAAAAGGGATCTCCTGATCTGATCATACAGAATTTACATTTGAATTACTCAGGTTTTGCAATTGAATTTAAAACACCAACTGGTTATGGAAAGCTTTCAGAAGAACAAAAGATGATGCTGCAAGAGTATGAAAACAACAATTACAAAATATTAGTGAGCAACGATTATGACGAAATCATAAAAGAAATCATACTTTATTTCCAGGGTGTGAGAATAAAATGCAAAAAATGTTCCAGAAAATTCAAGTCAACAGAAACATTAAAGAATCATTCGAATTACATACACAAAAACTTATTAAGAGAAAAATAATATAGTATTAATATATGGAACAAATAAATGTCAAGAGAGGTCGTGGAAGACCAATAAAGTATTTAACTCAAGCAGAGAAGAAGGAGGCTGTAAAAAAAACAAAAAACCAAGTACATGCTAAATAAAGAGTGGTATTGTGATGTTTGCAACACTGGTTGTAATTACACTTTGGCTGGCAAATGGTGTCATTTGAACACAAAAATGCACAAGAAAAACTCTGATGAAAATAATTAACATGATGTATATAGTTCAAAGGATCTATGATTTGGATCATTTGAATTCTCGACCATTTAAAACGCGCCTAAAACTATTTAAGAAAATATTATCATACTATAGTATATGGAAATAAAAGAATATAATTATATAGAAATGAACAAAGCTAGTTTGAAGAAACTTAGCAAATCAAAACTTATCAAATTGCTATTAAAGCAAGAAAAAAAGAAGCCCGAAATTATCGTGGTTGATGATACTAAACCAGTTCCAAAGCCAAGGAGACCAGTACCAACACCTCGCAAGAGTGTCAAGCAGATGGCTAAAGAATATGAAGAAAACATCATTCTTCCACCAATAGAATTCAGGGATGATTACAAATCAGTTCCAGCACCTAGAACTAAGAAACTATTGGATAAACCAGTTCCAACGCCAAGAACCAAAATAGAACAAACAGACAAAGCTTTGAAAGGCTATACTAAGTCTTATGAAATCAGCATCAAAAACAATAAAGACCCCTTAGCTCAAATGCAAAACACGAGAAAGGCTATAGAACATCGTGTAATAGCTTTGTTGAATGAAATGAAAGGCTTGAAATACGTTGAAACATTGAAAGTCACTTTCGAAAAAAATTCAGGTGATGAAATAGTTGAAAAGTCAGCATATTTCAATAGTACACCTCGAACAATAATCAACCAAATGGAAATAGCTGATTCATTACAATCATCAAAACAACAGATACTGAATAAGATAGCCCAATGGATATCAGAAGGATCTGGTTGGACAATTAAATCTGTTGATAGCCATTACCTCAACATTGTCAAATACAAACCATTGAAAGGATCCTCATATATCCAACTACCTTCCGAACTTCGAATGAAGGGATTAATAAACATGAAAAATGAGGATAATGAATGTTTCAGATGGTGTCACATAAGACATTTGAATCCACAAGATAAAGACCCACAAAGAATTAAAAATGTTGATAAACCATATATTGAGAAGTTAGACTACACAGGAATTGAATTTCCAGTCAATGTCAAACATTACAACAAAATTGAGAAGCAAAACAGTATCAATATAAACGTATTCGGATATGAAGACAAACAACCGTATCCCATCTATGTTTCCAAAGAAAAGTATGAAGATCATATGGAACTACTTCTGGTAACTAAAGATAAAAACAAGCGTTATGTTGTCATAAAAGATTTCAACAAGTTCATGTACAATCAAACAAAACACAAAGAGAGGAAACACTTTTGTATGTACTGTCTACAATGTTTCAGTTCTGAAAGAGTATTAAACAATCATAAAGATATTTGCATTCAAGTGAATGGTGAACAAGCAATAAAAATGCCTGACAAAGATAATAACATACTGAAATTCAATAATTTTCATAAGCAGCAGCCTGTACCATTTGTTATCTATGCTGATTTTGAGGCTATAACAGAGAAGATTCATGGATGTCAACAGAATAATGAGTCATCATATACTGAAGCTTACCAAAGGCATAGAGACTGTGGATATGGTTATAAAGTGGTTTGTTGTTATGACGACAAATATACAAAACCAATACAACTATATAGAGATGAAAAGGCTGTTTACAAATTCATGGAAAAGATGTTGAAAGAAGTTAAATATTGTAAGAATATAATGAAAAAGCATTTCGAT
This sequence comes from Siderastrea siderea, assembly GCA_964030785.1. NCBI lineage: Eukaryota > Metazoa > Cnidaria > Anthozoa > Scleractinia > Rhizangiidae > Siderastrea > Siderastrea siderea. The sequence goes on along the minus strand of OZ034970.1, from coordinate 17,686,478 downwards.
AAGCCATTGAAAATGACGAAAGATGATGAAGAGAAATTTGAAAAAGCAAAAGAATGCCACATCTGTGATAAAAAATACACAGAAAAAGACATACGTGTCAGAGATCATTGTCATATAACTGGTAAATATAGAGGCTCTGCTCACCAAGAATGCAATCTGAAACTCAGAATAAATCCAGAAGAAATCAAAATTCCTGTTATATTCCATAATCTAAGAGGTTATGACAGCCATTTTATAATGCAAGAAATCGGAGCTATTGTTAAGAATAATACATACACCAAAAACGGAAAAGAGATTAAAATGGACATAAATGCCATACCGAACAATATGGAAAAATTTATGGCGTTCATGCTTGGTAACCATCTGACATTCATTGACAGTTTCCAGTTTAGGAGTTCTAGTCTTGATAAATTAGTTAGCAACTTACCAGCAGAAGCTTTAAAATATACAAACAAAAGATTCCAAAAAGAAAAATTCAAGCTTATGACGCGAAAAGGTGTTTATCCGTATGATTACATGGACAGTTTTGAGAAATTCAATAAAACAGAATTGCCAACTAAAGAAGAATTTTACAGCATATTGAATAATGAGCATATAACAGATGAGGATTATAGTCATGCTCAAAAAGTGTGGAATACATTTCAATTAAAAACGATGGGTGAATACCACAATCTATATCTTAAGTCTGATATACTTCTATTAGCTGACGTGTTTGAAAACTTCCGTAAGACCTGTCTTCAGTATTACAAACTTGATCCTTGTCATTATTTCACATCTCCTGGTTTGTCGTGGGATGCTATGTTAAAGATGACTAATATTCAACTAGAACTAATGACAGACATAGATATGTTTCAATTCATTGAAAAAGGCATGAGAGGTGGTATATCTTATATAGCAAATCGATATGGAAAAGCAAACAATAAGTACATGAAAGAATACGATGAGAAGGCGCCCTCAAAGTATATCATGTATCTTGATGCTAATAATTTATACGGTTGGGCTATGAGTCAATACCTCCCTACAGGTAGTTTCAAATGGTTAACAGAAAATCAAATTAATAAAATTAATTTAGCTCAGTATAATGAAAACAGCAATAAAGGATTGATACTAGAAGTTGATCTAGAATATCCCAAAGAGTTACATAACCTTCATAATGACTATCCTCTAGGGTCAGAAAAAGTGAAAGTAACTGATAATATGTTGTCTGAATATTGTAAGAACATACAGAAAAAGTTCAAAATATCAACAGGACTAGTACACAAACTGATCCCTACTTTATGTGACAAAGAAAAATATGTTCTACACTATAGAAATCTGCAGTTGTATCTTGATCTTGGCTTGAAATTAAAGAAAGTTCACCGAGTGTTAAAATTCAACCAGTCTCCATGGCTCAAACAATATATTGACTTCAATACACAAAAACGTACTCAAGCAAAAAATTCATTCGAAAAAGATTTCTTCAAGCTAATGAATAATTCAGTATTTGGAAAAACGATGGAAAACATAAGAAAGCGTGTTGATGTTCGACTTATAACAGATGAAAAGAAATTATTGAAAATGACTTCCAAACCAACTTATGTAAGCAGTAAGATATTCAATGAAAATCTGGTAGCAGTACATAAGATCAAAGAAACGTTAACTCTAAACAGGCCAGCATATGTAGGTATGTGTATTCTTGATCTGAGCAAGACATTAATGTATGATTTTCATTATAACTACATAAAAGAAAAGTACGGGGACAAAGCCAGGTTGCTATTCACTGATACAGACAGTCTGACATACGAAATTGAGGCTGAAGATGTGTACCGTGACTTTTGGAATGACAAAGACAGATTTGACAACAGTGATTATCCAGAAAACTGTCAGTATTTCGACAAAACAAACAAAAAGGTAATCGGCAAATTCAAAGATGAAGCAGCTGGTGTGCCAATCACAGAATTCGTCGGTTTGCGATCAAAAATGTACAGTTACATAAAAGACAACCAGAAAGTAGGGAAAACAGCCAAGGGAATCAAGAAGAACATAATAAAGAACAATATCAAACATGAAGATGATAAAAATGTATTAATTAATAATAAACAAATACATCATACCATGAAAACAATCAGAAGTATGAATCATCAACTTGGAAGTTATGAAATAAACAAAGTGTCACTCAGCTGTTTTGATGACAAACGATATATAGCAAACGATGGAATCAAAAGTTTCGCTTACGGACATTATGCAATCTGAAGATGTGACGTCACGACACAGCTGTGTCAGTCTCCATACAAGTTCTGCTTTTCTGTTCACTACAAACTTTACTGACAAACTTTACTGACAAACTTTACTGACAAACTTTACTTCAAATACAAGTTCATCTGATATTACATGACAATCTGATGACTCATCGGGAAAGTCCCATTTCATCCGATGGCAAACTGCGCTCGTACTCCCAACTATGAGATAATGCCAAATATATTTTCCATGAGATAATACCAAATAGATTTCCCATGAGATAACGCCATATAGATTTTTCCATGAGATAATACCAAATAGATTTCCCATGAAATTGTGCCAACATATGGTAAAGTAGTTATAGTTGGGGAGTTCAGAGCGGATTTTTGAAAAAATGCGCTCGTACCCCCAACTATATAACTACTCAGAGAAGTTGTAATGTGGAATATCTTACAACTGGCCATTGTTGTAACTTTTTGTTCTGACTGTTTTTCTTATGCAGCTCGAATGGCACCATAAAGTAACTATTAGCCCTAAATGTGTAAGTGGGTATCTCTTACTTAAGGTTCCTCCGGACCTCCGCGGGTTTCCTTGGGGAAAAAATTTCGTATGCGCGCCATTTTAAAGGAAAGCACGGCAAACTATATATCGAAAAAATATGAATTGCTGGTTTCTTCAATCCCGCAAAAGAAAATGGCAAACAACCACGAAAATAACCATGTGTCTTTCAATTGAATTAATAGGGCATCAAATCCAAGCACATTGGCAAAATAGCTGCACAGTGTTATCACAAAGGATCAATCATCAAAAGTGTGTCAGCATTTTTCAATATTCTGACTGGTTATTTTTTAATTAATCTGTCAAGTTCGAGCAGCAAAGAATACGCGATGGGTATTGCATTGATGATCGCCATGGGTGAAATATTGTAAATTTCAAAAATCCCAACACACTTTCGTTTCACAACATCTAAGGATTGTTCAGGTCAAATTTCACAGAAATCTGCCAAATTGTGATACCCTATTAATTCATTTGTTTGATTGAATGACGTATGGTCATTTTTGCAATTTTCTTTTGTGGAATTAAAAAACTGGCAATTCATATTTTTTCTGAAATCTACTTTTATTAAGCTTTCCAATGATATATAGTTTGCCATGCTTTCCTTTAAAATGGCACACACACGAATTTTTTGATAAAATACAAATATGAAAATGTTTAGGAAAGAAACACAACTGAGAGCCTAACAGTGTAAGGTAAAGATAGCTCGAGAGGCAGTCTCTGAAATGAAAAGTTATCTGTGACCACAGCAAATCTTTTTTTTTTTCACTTTTTTGGCAAGGCCGGTAGTGCTTGGGATTGTTGCTTCTGCTTTTTCAAAAATATTGCTTGTATGTTCTGCAGTTGTTGATTCAACATGGCAACCATTTATTCATTCTGCTGCTCTGCTGCTCTATCTTGTCGTTCATTTCTCACTCATTCCTCCTTTGTCGGTGGATTCTTGTTCCTTCATCTGCATGGCTTGTTTAAATGCATCCTACCTTGAAACGTTTTATTCAAAACGCTGAGACAGTTTATTTGAACCCCTCTTGTTCTTATTGTTTTTCATAGCACTGGAATCACCACTTTTTTCTTCTTTCCTCTTTGCCGTTTGGGACATTCTCTTCATAGCTTGCTTACTTATATTTTCAGCCGTAATTTTCTCAGTTTCTGCTTGTTTCTTCTTGTCCCCAACCCCACTTTTAACTGCTTTTTAGCTTCTCTCTCCCTGTCTAAGGTATCTTCCAGAAGAGTCACCAGTTCGAATTGAATCACTACAATCCCACTAGAGCCTTCTTCGTACTTCAGTTGATTTGCCCTTTTTTTTTTAGGTCAAATGGGTGTATCGATCTCATTACTCATCTGGCTGTAGCCGTGAATTTTAATTCTTTAGTGGCATTTAAGTGTTGTGCCTCCTGTCCCCGAGTTGTGCCTCTCTCCAGACTTGTTAATCTATGTCGTTCTGGTTCCGAAACCAAAACTTTAAAACATCATGATCGCTTGACCATAGGAAGATTAAGATCGGTTTAAGTATCTGGGCAACCAAGCTCGATTAAGGGTAATTGAGGTAGAGATCCCTTTCGAGCTCGATTGGTCATCGCACACAAGATATTGAGCTTGATTGCATTCAAACCACACGCCCATTCTTTTGAGCTTGATTTACATTCGAGCTGGGTATTAAGTCGAGCAATCTTTCAATAATCGAGCACGGTCAACAACTGACCTCCGTTGTAGTCGAGCTTGCTCAACTTGAGAATGCTTCATTTTTCCAGGGGGAGAGTGAACCAACTGGAACGTGTATTCTATAATGTGAAATGTCGCAAAAACACACCCCCAAATAATTCTGGATTTTCTCCTATTGCCACCATGCCAATATGTCGTTGCGGGGTGCCTATCATTGAAGGGAGGCTTTGGACTGATATTTTCAAGTGTCCTTTGTTTCGTGGAAAAATCGCCATGGTTTGTTCTTCCTTCACGTAAATCAATAAAATCAATTGATTTCCCTCTCTTGACTTTGTAGGAGTATTCTGTGTGCGTGAAAAGGCATTTAATTCAAATTTCAGCATTTTTTTTTACCCCAAAGGTTAAAATCCCAGTAACAGTGCCCCTTCAAACACCATTCCGTGGATTTTGTTTCGACAGTTTAGTGCAACATTTCAGCATCTTTGCTCCTAATAAAAGCTCTTGATCTTACGAGTACATTACACACACCTGTAGCTCACAACAAAAACTACTAAGAGACTGTAAATAGTCTGACTTAACGGCATCTTTACTGTGAACATTAGCGATATTCTAGTATAACTGTGCATTTTTACCTGTCTGCAGGGCATAAGGCATATAATTATATAACTTCAAAAAGCTAAGAAAGTTTCGAATTTATCTGAGTCCACATATAATTAACCTACAGTTTTGTTAATACACTGCAACGAGATGTTGAAAGAAATAACAAGGACGCATCCAAACCAGTCGCCCGACATTTCAATCTCCCTAATCATTCTAGCCAACACATGACAATCTGTGGCCTTTCCCTACACCAGGGTAACACGGTAAGCCCTAGAAATCTAGAAAAAATTCATTTTTCTAATCAGCACACTTAATCCCCACGGTATCAACGAACGATTTTCATTCAACTAATTTATTCTTGTTTTTCACGTTGCCATGTTCCTACCAATAGCGTAGCTTCCTATATAAACAAAGTGCAACCCATAATTCCTTGATTCGCTCTGACGAAGGGCTAACGCTTGAAAGATCAGGTTTCAATCTCTGTACGGTGGCTGAATTGTGTGTTTCATGTAAAAACCGATGAAGAACCACAGTTTCTTTATGAGCTAACCCCCTTGCATGCCTTGTTAACATCGCTGTTTGATTGTTGTTTGGGAACCCTTTCAACGATTGCCTCTTGCTCTCAAATTATCTTGTCATAGCCCCTCAACAAATCTGGATCCTTTTTCAACTTGAAATGTAGATTGCAATATTCTAATTGTTTTTCAGTCTCTCTTTTCTTTGTTTTTATCTTTTATTCGATGTAAGAACATAGAGACTTTGCGTTATGCTCCTAATACTTATTATTATTATTATTATTATTATTATTGTTATTATTATCATTGCAATCGAGTTTCACTCGAACTCACCACGAACTCAGTAAATATGACCTATGCTAGCCACGAGTCTCCCAGTAGCTCAGTGGTTAGAGCATCCAACCGGTGTACGGAAGGTCATGGGTTCAATTCCCGTCAGAGACTCGGATCTTTTCTTTGTCCCATGCTCACGACATGTTGATCATTCCATCTTTTCTTATTTCTTCTCCGAGCTGAAAATTCACCATCTTTCTTTATTCATTCGTGGACAGTTGACAATCTTCTTTCCATGGCAATCTAACCTCATAGTTGCGACCATTGTAGTAGATTTCTGGCTTGAGCTCATTTGCAGACGATAATTGATCCCTGGAATTATTCCAACACTCTACGACTCCCAGAATTTCTTCAGAGTATCAACCAGAATCAACCAATTCACCATCTTGCTCTCCAAACATTCAACTGCATTCACCAGAAATAATCAAGCTGGAGGAAACAACGCTGCTACATTATCGATCGTACATTGGTCCAGACAGCAATCATCCAAATTGCTGTAAAGTGCAGTCGGCTCATGATCGCCTTTGATAGAATCTCCCGTCACAAAGTCCCAGTAGTAATCAGAGCCAATAAGGACGTTGAAAGATTCGGCGTTGTCTAAGTTGTCTGTAAAATCCAGGCCTTCTAAATGGACATAGTCAGCCTGTTTGATGAAGGAGAGCAACTTACTGGAAAGTTCAGTGCAGACAATTCAATTTCCTCTTGATTTCGTGTTTGTAAACACAGCTTCGGACCCATTGACCGCCATGTGACTTGCAGTTTGAAGTAGTACAGTACCTTTTGTCATAGAATTTGCAGTTGTCATTTTGTGTTTCTCTAGAAGCATCGTTTTGGGTCAGGTTTCTTTGATCTTCTGCAGGCGTAGACAAATCGATTGATGATGTTTTCCACCGCAGTGTCAGGATTTCTTTGTTTTAAAACAAATCATTGCATTATGGCCAGTTTTGAGACAAATAAAACAGCTATCATCTCTTTGAAGAATGTCCCTTCGATCTTTCCATTGTCAGATTTTTGTGCAGGAGGCTGAATAATGCTCCCCATTGTAATTAACGCATCGAATTCAGAATTCCTTGCCTGCCATTGAAATCAGTGTATTTGCAGTTTGGATTAATCGTGAAGAACTTGAACTAGGGTTTGTTTTCGTACGTGTACTTCATCAGTCTTGACAATTTGACTCGCTTCTCTCGCCTCGATTTCCCCCTTAATGGGTTCTAACAATTTTTCGATTTTCCACACTTGAGTATTTCGTTTGGTAGTTGGAGATAATAATTGGTGTTAAAAAACTGCCATACTGTTCTGATGACACTCCGAGTGAAGATAATCCTCGCACATGTACATTCAATTTATCATAGAGAAATTGAAGAGACGATGAACGATCACTTGTGCAGGGTTGGATTTTGAGGATCTCGTCCATGTGTGTGGAAATTATCTGCTGTGGTCTTCTAAATCGTTGTTCGAGGATTTTCACCGCTGAGTCGTAATTAGAACTTGATAGAGTAAGTCCTTCAATGGCTCAGCTTGCGGTACGTTCTAGTAGCAATTTTAGGTAGTTAAACTTGTTGATTTTGAAAGACTTTATTATCGTGAACCGTGGATTCATATGAGTCCCAAAATCCTGTCCAGGTTGTTACCTCAACACGAAATTTAGGTAGAATTAATTTCGGCAATTTGCCTTGAATTGATTTTTAGGAAGCACTGGTTGAGCAGTTCCAGGTGGCGCTTGAATTAATTCTGCAAGTGGGTTAGTTCTTGTGGCTCTCCAGCGGTCTTTTTAGAAACATCGTTTATTTTCCTCTGAATGAAGGGGTCTTGGTTGCTATCTGAACGGAGAATACTCCAGACATGAGGTATCCCCATGCTTCTGGGTGTTCTTCATCGAGGTGAGACATCTCAGAGAGATCTGCTGACAAGTAGCGAGCATAGCTGGGATTATCGTCTGCAAAGCACTAAGGAATCATTTGTTTGGTGGTTGATACATGCAGCCCCCAGTCTCCTTCCCTTGGTGCTTTCAGCGAATTTAACAGTCTCTAAAATTTCAACATATAAAACCCAGAAGCTAGACAGTTTTCCATTACTGTCTAGTTTTCCATTACTATGGTGGAGATGATCCAGGTGGTTGTCACAAGGCACGATGAACTCTCAGTTGTATCCAGACACCAAACCTTCAGCTACAATACAAAATGGGCTGTGAACGTTTTTACTGCCTGGCAGAATACGAGAATGAACAAAAAAGCGCAGTTGGAAGCAGTTGGACACAACAGACTTGAGTCAACTAATGTCGAGGACCTGTCAGTCCCACTCGAGCACATGTCCGCAAACAGTTTAAACTTCTGGCTCTGCAAATTCATTTGTGAAGTGGCGAAGCAAACCGGGGAACGCTACCCTCCTAAGACACTGTACCTACTTGTTTGCGGTATTAATCACCATTTGGGAAATGTACAGGGGAAAATGGCGTTTAATATACTTGGAAAAGTGATAGGAGGTAAAACGACATTCTTTGAAGCAATATTTCATCACATTTCGTGTTTATTTGTATGTTCCGTTTTAACCAGTATATTGTTTGTATTTTAAAGGTTCATGGTGTTTCGAAAAACACTAGATGGCGAAATGAAGGACGCCACCAAGTGCGGAGTCGCACGGGCATCAAAGATGTCGGAAAAAGAGGAGATAACAGAGAGAGAAGAAACAATCCTGTGGGACATGGCTCTCCTGGGAGCAAATACAGCTGAGTCGTTATTAAATACAGTGTATTTTTATAATGGTAAGTTGTTTGGTCTACGGGCCGGTGAACATAGGTTGGTTCGCTTGAGTAATGTTGTTGAGGGAAGCAAGATAGTTTTTGACGAGTTTAGAGGCAAAACGTAGAAAGGCGGCTTAAAAGATCTGAAAAATAAGCCACGCTATATTGAACACATTTGTCACGAGAACGGGGAAAGCCACAGCCCTTGCCTAGCTTTAATGTATTCAGTTTACATCAAGAAAATTCGAAGCCATGCAGAACCCGTCGACAGCTTCTTCTTTCGTCCCCACAGGGGCGGGAAATTTGAATATGAGAAGAGTTTGGTTGGCTTATGCACTCTAAACATAATCCTTCCTGAAAAATTGTTGGGAAAGGCAGGATTGCCTTGCAAAACAGCACATTGTCTTCGTGTTACCTGTGCTACTCGATTGTTTCAGAATTCAGTGGAAGAGAAATTGGCGAGGGAAAGAACAGGACACAGGTCCAATGCACTTTTCGGTTATCAAAAGGCTAGTGACAAACAGGTCCAAAATGTAAGTAAACTTCTGGCACCGGTCAATGACTCACGCAAGTCGGGTCAAAGTGAAGCAACTGAGAAATGTAAAGAGTCGGAAACAACTACTCAAGTGCTCGAAGATTTACCAGACGTTGATTTTGATTTGCCTGATGATATTTTGGCTTCTATTCCAATGCTGGAAACTACAATAACTAATAATGTAAACAGCATCTGTACAAATTCTGTTTCATAACTGTACCATTAATTTTGTAGTTAAGAAGTGAGTAGTTCACTTAACGTATTGTTTGTTTGATATATACAAGATTGTTTAGAAAATACCCAGATTGTGTTAGTTGTTAAATGAAATTAAATTCTGTGACGAAAATATGTCCATTGTGTTTTTCATTTTAATCAGTAGCGATGTATCAAAAGTTAATGAATACTAATTAGCTGAGCAGGAGTTTGTATCAAAAGTTAATTCTACTGTTTAATAATTCATCAACCCCAGCCTTTCACTGCTACCTATTCAATCCCTCCCCGCGCTTTCAGACAGTTGATTTGTATTGGGGTTTACAGTTGTGTACATGTGATCTGAATACTGTGCTGGGATTGGTTTGCACCCTCGTGAATAGTTAATGAATTTTACAATATGTAATAATTGTTTGGTACAGTTATATATGGGTAAATAATAATTACCATATATGATGTAGCTACCTGAAATTGGTAAAGATAAAGTATAGCATATTAGCGGAGCCTGCGGGCAAAGCCCGCCAGCGGAGCTCCATTGCTAAGGAAATTTGGTAAACTATCAATCCAAGAAATTTTGGTTCTGACGTAATAGTCACGTGACCATCCGTCCTACGTCCGTACGTCTGTCTGTCCGCACAGACTCTGTGGGAGGGGGAGGGAAGTCCCAAGACAACCCGATGGGGGTAGAGAATGCCATCTTTTCTTGGCGGGAAATCGCGCGGTGCTTTTGGGCAACCAGCGTTTTTCTTGGCGGGAAATCGCATGACCATCGTCGCTTTTGAAAAAGAGGTTTCTTTAAAAGCTTCAGCTTCTTTAGCATTTAACGATTGCTCGAGAGTACTGAAGTTTTATACTTGACAAAAAAAACGTGATATCTATAAATGGAAAGAAAAAGTTCAAAAGAATACTGGTAGAAGGCGAAAAGTTCCAGTTACGAAAGCTGCATTCAAAGGACTTCATCGCTTTGTTTTCTTCACGGCGGAGAGTTTGCCCTGTTCTGAAACACAACTGAGTAAGTGAAGTTTTTAAAGGGTCTAAGGTACATGATTTCGAGTATTAAGATGAAAGAAATTACGTTTTGAAATAATCATTTACTTTTGACTTTAAAAAATTATTAGAAAACGCGCTCAGATTTGTGACAGATTCTTCAATATTTTGCCATGCTCAGCCGATTTCACTCGCGTGGACCGACCTACGATTTTGGAAGTGTAACGCGAATTGCATTTAAGTATAAACTTACAGGTTTTCAAATAAACTTTTTTCAAAAATGATTTCTCTGTCCATTATTTTGTCTTTGTTTATTCATAACAGTAGATCTAAGCACAGCTGCAAGACAACTGCACAAGCTTTGCTTTCAATTTTGACTGTCCGGTCCATCTCTTTGTGCAACTGTCGATTTTCTTGTCCTAGACGTTTTCAATAGTAATAATCTTTTAAGCGAAGCAGTTGTCGGTTTACAGCTATTTTATCCCAAAAGCTTCCGAAAACAGTTTTGTGCGTTCCTCAAAGCGCCTAACTTTATATAGGCTTACTTCGCATCCGCAAAACTTATGCCGGCATTATTTAATTGAAGCGTGTTTGGCGTTTCTTTGTTTTGAATCTTGATGGTCTCTAGCTAGAGAACGAAATATAACAGTTATTTGAAAAACTATAAGCGAAGCAGTTGTCAGTTTAAACCTATTATATCCGAAAAGCTTCCAAAAACAGTTCTGTGCATTTTTAAAAGCGCTCAAATTTCAGACAGTTTGCAGCCGCAAAACTTATGTCACAGAGTTAAGAATGTTTGGACGGTGTTTGTTTGTTTGTTTTCAATCTCGATGGTCTCAAGTTAAAGAACGAAATATAAGGGTTACTTAAGTAACTATAAGCGGAGCAGTTTTGAGTTTAAAGCTATTTTATCCGGTAAGTAATGTGTGTTCCTCAAAGTGTTTGAATTTTTTCACGGCTGCTAAAACCTACGCGACATTTCTTCAATAAGTTTATTACAAGTGCTTCAAAGCTCCCCAGGTCCTTTCTTTTGGGTAGTTCCAGTAAAATTCCCGGTGAAATGTCAGTATAAATTTTTCACCAGACTAATATTTTTATTTAGTAGCAGTTCATGTTATTTGTTAACATCCGAACGCGATAAAGATAATCCATTTAAATACTCGAATAATTTTTATTTTGTCTTTGTAAATGAGCGCCGTTTCAAGTTCATTCAAGCCAACAGCCAATAATCCAAGGAGATTTGACAAGTCTTGACAGTTAAAGACAGGATATAGAAACATTGCAAACACCAAGCAAGACGGCTCGTGAGTAAAATAATCAAGCTGTGCTCAGCCTCTAGAATGACCTTTCGAGCTTGGTTTTACAGAACAGATCCCCAAAATATTGGAGGACAATTCGGAACACTGTCAGGCTTTTTGAGAAACACTTTTCGAAAGCGAACGAGACAAAAAAAGCCCCGAAATATATTTCAGACCGAAAAGTTTCAGGACTATTTTTGAGAAACGAACACCAGTTTATTCCTTCGCGGCTCTGCTTTTAGGCTTGGCTAAATCTATATACTAGTTTATAGTGTTATCTATTTAATGTTTACTCTTTTTGGATGCACATGTGTTTTAAACGAGCTTTTGAACCATAGACGTTACGTGGATAAAAAAAATGAGTTACCTATATTCGGACGTTTTGGGAAAATGTAACGAAAATAAATCTCTGGATCTTCAGTTGTTGATTTGAGGAGTTTAAGTTGTAAACCGTAAGGGAGAAGGATTACTTTCAGAAGCTTCCACATGGTCCTTTAATTCCTTTGGAAAAAATAGCATGCTGGTTTCTTTTTATCTTCCGGTGAGTCTTCTTGCATTTACATGTAATCAGTGTAATTGTGCAATGAGATCAGTGCAGATTTCCGGAAACATTAACAACAATGAAGCGTTATTCCATTATTCCATCTATTTTTTCGTGATCTATACTCTTATGGACAATAAAATTGACGCCATAAATTGTTCAAAACTCATGTGGAATACCAGGGAAATTTACAAACGGAAGCCTTTATTTTCGCTGAGAAATGCACACGCCACAATTCAAGTGCAAGCTAGTATAATACACGAAATCAATCAACCTACAAGTCAGTGTTGATTGGATTATGTTGACATTATCATGACAAGGAGAGATGGTGTTAAACTTCAGATCTGCGGCTGCACCAGTTGAGTGATGATAAAACAAGCTTGTCAAAGGAACCCCGTAGCATTTGTGTAACACTCGGTACTTTACAGACTACACACAGGACCTTTTATTCCTTTGCTCACGATCCTACAATCCGTAAAAATGCTCGAGCGAACTCACGTGCTCGCCCCCTCTCTTATACGCATGTGCGCATCTCCACAAATCTTCCGTGAGGGGGTGGGGACACAGTTCTGTATGTCTTACATATACTCCCCCTCTTAAACAAATATGTCTTCCACGACATTTGGTATGCTAAGTGGTTTGCAAGCTACAAAGTGTGAAACATCAACGGAGAAAAAAAAACTCTACAAAAATGACTAGCAAAATGTCTATAAACATCGCAGTCTTTCACTGATTCATCATGGGTACTGTGTGAGGCATCCAACTTGCTAACATGGATGGTGTCAAAAACCAAAAGGGTCGTCCAGTAAGCTGGACCAGGCCAGCAGGGATGTGATGAGACAACTGGATACGGACAGGTGATCGAAACTGTGTTTCACTTCTAATGGAGTGACTGACCACACCATCCACAGAGTTGTATGCTGCCGCAGGACTATATCATAGTTAAAAGAATTGAACACAGGGATGCGGACTTTGGCTGAGGTACACCGTAAAAAAGAAATTAAGGTCTCTTAAGGTACTAGCCCTGGCAGCCATTGGGCATCCTCATCGGGTTAAATGTTACTGGAGTAAGCCGTTCAATGTACCAGGTATTTGCATGACAAGGGACATAAATACTGGTTCCCTTTGGGACGACAATGTCACGTTTGCCTGATCTGATATTGCACAGTTCACTGCAACACGATGAAGAGAGAAAATTCACTAATGCCTGTGCCTTGCTTTCTCTAACGTTGTCAAAGCTTGAGATGATACAGTTTATGTGTGCACTGTTGTGTGCTCCTGTGGGTGGGTTTGCAGCTGCGCCTGTGACAATCTCCTCTATGACATTGTATCCTATTACCAGTGACTCTAGTTTCTCTTCTGTTACTAAGAAAGAGACCGTCAAGTGTTGGGTCGTCCTCAGAATTTACCAGCTGGAAGTTCAGTTCAACCCATCCGATGTATGATATGGTTGTACCATTGGCAGCACGGTCACTTTTTCCTCTAACAATTTTTGACAGTCTTCTCAGCGACTGGGTTCTTGTTTTTGTTCTTAACGCGCCCGACATCAATTGTGACATTCAGGTGGTGGAGAGAGTCGTTGGCAATGGATTGAAAGCCAGGGGAGGAATCAACACGTATAATTGCTCTTGGGCCGTTGAGTGGGTGGAGACCAACAATTAGTTGTGTGAGGGCATCACGGAGGGTATCGTTTCTCGTCATGTACCAAGCAGGAAGCAGTGAAGGATGTGGTGCATTCTCGGAGCACTAGGATCAGCTGACAGTGGCGTTTGATCACGTCAGCAGTGAAGGAGACGCCTACAACCTCTGGGGGTCGTCAGAAGATTGCTTGACCAAGGAGCTTCGAAACGACTTCAGGGAGGCGCAAGTGTGGCAGGCAGATGTCACGCGAGAGATGCCATCAGTCATGTCCAGTGCCAAGGACTGACGTTGAAGTACCATTTGAAACTGATGTTGGGACAGATAGTTGAGTTTCATATGAAGAGCGGTAACGAGGCCATCCAGGACAGACTGCGGACGATGATTGCTTCCGCCATTGGAACAAACGGTTGAGTGTGCTTGACCACAAGGAGTCCGTCACTAGCAATGGAGACAGAACTGAGATAGCGCTTAACATCCCAAATATTAGTAAGTTTCTTTGACGGGCATGTGCCTTGTTTAAGGTGGGCGTGGACTCTACGAAGGTCAGGACAGTCGTTTTGGATCTGTCGCCACGCTGATCTGGTTGTGAATGGGAGATTAGACTGGCTGTTGAGGATGTCATGAATTGAGACGTTCCGCATGACGGAATCCTCCATTTCATGGACAAAATTGCAGATCTGGCAATTGGATTCACTGCAGTTGGGGGCGTTACAGCTGGTGAAGTCAGACGGTAAGTTGGCCTTCCCAGCCAAGTGTTGAAGATGGACTTGGTAACGGGTGACGGTCGTAAGGAACTAAGTCACATGAGGGCTTGCCGAGAATTTGCCTCGACACGGTTTGTCAATCGCTTGCACACAGGGTTTGCTATCTGTTAATACCGGGGTGCTGAGACTGGATAATAAAAGAGGAGAAATGCTTGACAGAAGCAGCGATTGACAGTGCTTCTACTTCGCAGGGAAGCCAAGTGACTTGGTGTTTTTGCAATTTGGCACAGAAGAAGCCAGCTAAGTGGAGTTGATTGGTATGGGAGATGTACAATGTGGCACCGAGGCCTCTCCTGGTAATGGATCCATCCGTAACTATCTAGAGGGTGTCTGAGGGGCGAGGGAGAACTATGGCTTTGTGGGTGGATAGGAAATCCTGCACGGACTTGAACCTGGAGGTTAAGTTCTTATCCTACAGTAGTCTGTCGGAGGACTGAAGGCCAGTAAGGGCACACCCTAGGGGGTCGATGACTTTTGAGCAGTTGGGAAGCACGCGACTGGGCACTTTGTAGGCACCGATAAAAGACCTGAGTCCTTTCACAGTTGAAGGAGGAGGGCACGATGCCAAGGCAGTGATACGATGCGGGTTAGCTGATAACCTGTCTTGGGACCATATCCAGCCGAGGATGGAGGTGGTCTTAGGACAAATGACAGTCTTTGTGCAACGGTCAAGAGCCTGGAGGACACGTCGCCAGTTATTTAGGAGGGCTTTGGGGGTATCGCTATCACAGTAGAGGTCATCTGCGAGTTTGGCCATTAAGCCTTCAATGAAGTCACCAAGAAACTCGACACATCGTTTCTTCAAGAGCAGTCTCAGACCCAGGCATTCCCATAGCTGATCTTGTGTAGACGCAAATTCCACGGAAGGGTGTGGCTACGCTGCAGTACTTATGAGAAGACTTAGAGAGGGGATCTGGTAGAGGGCTTGGGTGAGATCTGTTTTGATCATGTAGCACCAGGGAGCGATGGTGCGTAGGGTAGTGTCCACATCAGGCATTAGTGATGGCTGAGGCTTACTGTATCGTGCGACGTCGGCGAAAGCTGGTACGAGTCTGTGGCCACCGGAAGGCTTTTTGACTAAAAATGAGGATTGAGATACTCAGTGGTTATGCCGAGATCCTCGGGGGATGAAAGACCTTGGGTTGTTCAAGCTCGTCAAACTTAGCTTGGAGCTCTACAAGTTGGTGCCGGGAGTATTGGGGAACATGGCCTTTTCGTTGGTGGGGAGGGGCTGTACAGGGCCAATGTTCACAGGCACTTGAATGGGACCAGCCAGCAGTGCCATTGTAACCAGTTATGTCAGGATCAAAGACGCGATCATAGGGTCCCCAATTAAGTAACTGTCAAGTTCTTTCAGAAGCTCGATTGCTTGGGGAAGGGAACGTTTTGGCACTGTCTGATGTTTCATATGAACAGGAAAGGCTTTATATAGGAGTCCAAGATGGCCTAGATATTTTACAATGCCTTTTATCGAGGTAATTAGCTTGACAGAGCCTGTTTGAGCATCGGTAATGAATATGTTCTTATCGAGCTCCACACATATGCCCATAGGCTGCGCAAATGTTGCTTTGTCTCCCTTTCCATTTGCATTACCTTCCTTTCCTGTGCCAGCAATAACTACAGCCTCCTCACCACAGATCTTCATCTTTATTTCCAGGCTTCTGATGTCCTCATATACTATACCAGCGAGGTACGAGGCGACGTGCGCTTTCACTACATTCTTCAGTTCTGTTTCGTAGGATCAAAGTTTCCTCAAGTGTTGACATTGCAATAGCTAGGATTCTACCTGGGTTGCCCTTGTGAGACAGATAAAGGATGTTACTGTTAACGCACATGGACACTACTTCTGTGCAAGAGGCTGAGTATTTTGTCAGAACAGTAACATTGCCTTTAACTGCCACTCCTTGTCCACATCGCGGGCAGAAAGGATGATACTGTCGCTTGCCTTAGCGATGCTGGAAGGCTCAAGCTTTCGAGAAAGTTGAACTTAGCCAGGTCACTTTTGGTTTCTGCATATGTTCTTTCTAAATGTTTTAGGTGCATAGAGAGTCGCTCTCGGAGAACCGGAACTGTTCCAAGTGTGTTAAGACCTCTCTTCTCTAACTCAGAAGTGATTTATACTTTCTGAAGACGTTTTGGCTGTAGGTTTGGCTTCTTTGTTAATGAACATAGTTGTATGCCTGAGGGACAGCTTACATAAGCTATTCCATCGCAGTAAGCAAGCGATTTAGCTGCACCGTGGCATTCTCCAACAACCTTGACGTCTGCTGAGACATGAAGCCTAACTTCTAGAAGCCTGGTGAGGTTCTTCAATGAAGCATAGTCCAGAACAAGAAGTTTTCCTTGCTCGCTGGGGCAAATTGCTACAGGATGCGGATATAGCCCTTCCTTGTTGGTGTCGCTGATCTTGTAACTGTCCGGGAGAACTGAGTGTACCACATGATCGACGGTGTGGAGACGAGCTAACACAGTCTTTTTACTGAAATGAAGTATACAGTTTATATCCATCCGATCTTTATTTAGGACACTGTCTCTTGGTAACAACTTTTTTAATTCCGGGTCTGAATCTCGGATTGTATGCAGCATAGATAAACATGCTCTCTCCTCATCCAATAACAACATCCAGTTGGCGAAGCTACACTTTAGACTTTTGCCTACATGGACGGCATCAGGTAGACAAACGAATATAAACTGAGGGGGCAACGTTCCATCATTTTTGCTCTGAGACATCAATTCAAAGGCTCTTCTGCTCCCTGATTCACAGTCCAATGCCAAAACAAGAACTACTGCTCGAGAACACTGGACATTAGCTTTAAGGCACTGTTGGCAAGCGCGAAGAGATGGTATGTGGCTAAGCTGCCCTTGATCACGACAGGTATTGCAGACAGAAGCAGTCTCTATGCAAGCCTGACATGCACTTTTACAAATTGCTGTAGCAGGTTTATCAATAATATGCCATGATGAAGCCGCTGCCTTTATACAACAATGGCACGTTTGTAACACCTCAACTTCATTGAGAAATTGTTCTTTCATCTCGCCTCCTGTTTTGCCTGCCTTGGGTTTGTAGGTGACACTGACTGGCATGGCAACCCTGTTGTCCGTCGTCAACAAATATGTTACAGTTGCCTCTGTCACCACATTTTCTTTGAGGAATTCAGATTTTGGGACTGGATTGGCCTTGACAAATTCTATATCAGTTGTCATCTTCAAACCAACATTTGTTTGTTGTTTCTCGTCGCGTTGTACTGCAGGCTTTAAAGCTGTCTCATCGTTCTCCATTGCTACGCCAATTACTTTAACAATCGGTGTATCAACAAGTGGCTTCACGCCCACAGATGGATCTACAGCGTGTCAAAAATGAATCAAGCCAAGGCTTGATTACCCCACTTGAAGTTGTTTATCCTGGTGAATGCTTTAATCTTGTGGTTCGTCCAGGTCCTCCGAGGTTTGGTTTAGCGCTGTCTGGATTAAAAACTCCACCACTACCGCAGCCATGCCACATGGGACCCCGGATAAAGTTCACAGTTCTCTCTCCACCAAGAAATTGAAAAGAGTTGCAAAATTCGACAACTTGGTCATCATATTTGTGGTTTGGATCAATCATAACATACGAAACGGAATCAAGATATTTATAAAATATTCTGTCCTTTGGAATTTGGCCGTTTTTAATTAAACTATTTAAGCTTATGCAAACATCATCTGCTTTCTCTAGCGATATGGAAAATATGAAATATTCCTTGTCTATGTCACTGTCTGTCTCTTCGCCATTTGAATCATTAGACTGGAGGTCCACATTGCATTTGTAGTCTTCGGAATCTGAAGCTGTCAGGAGGTGTGTGTCGGTGTTGATATCGTAGCTCTCATTGTTTAATTCATTGTCTTGGTCACTATCACCCATATCATGATCAGAAAACCTGTAGAGTGGAAGCACATTCGTACCATTACACTAAAAGTCAAGTAAGACTGTTAACCAGCTCTGCCAAGATGTTAATTATTTCTTTGTTATCATGTGTTTTACATCATTAAAGGCTTAAGGAAATTAAAATAACCACATTTAACAGAAAACGGACATTATGAAAAGATTATATGCTAGGTTTCTATTCCACCGTGTGGCTTTCGATACAAACATCACTAATACATTCTTGAAATCTGACTCGCTGTAAACGTTTATTTTTCAAACTACAAGTAGATGCACATTAACGTCCTTACTGCATGGAGGCACTGACATGGCACTCTTAATTCTTGATCACGGTCACAGTCAAAATCAGCATTGTTAGAGCCAGAGGCGTTAGTGGCAGTTTGTGTAACAAACTTTTGCATCATATTTCTCATCTTAGCAATCTCAGTAGCTGATTTCTGACCCTTGTCCTCTGCGGATTTTTGGTTTGTACAAGCAGTATCATAGTGTTCTAAAATATAAAACAAAATATTATTGTAAAACAAAAAAAGAACTACTGAAAGAGGTCTAGGAAAGTCTAGAATTTTTTTGTCTGATCATGCTAAGGAGCCACATACTTTTGTTGAAGTATTCCGTCCTTGCTTTGAGGGTTCGATCTACTGGCACCAGCTTCTGCTTCTTGCAACACCCACACAGAATAGTATACTCATTCACCGCCTTGCTGCCATTAAGCTCTTCTAGTGCTGAAATAGAATTTAAATGGTACTCAGCTTGTAGACTTTATTATGGTAACACGAATATCAAACATGTAAGGAAATTATAGGTCCCGTTGGAGGGAACTTTTTTCTTTGTGTGTGTACTAGCTACAAGTCAAATGAGATTTTAAGCGTTTACGTCCCAGTAGGGACCTAGCAGTGAGATTATCCCCCTCCCCCATCCGTACACCACCATCCACGCGATCACTGATCAACAAAAGAAAAACAAACTACAAAAATCTGTTGAAAGCTCGTTTCTGCAAAGTAACATAGATTTATCGCCCCTTCCCCCCTACGAGGGACGCAAAAAATATTTTGTTCGCACCTTTGTTCATCTCCTCGAGCTCTTTTTTCTGTCTTTCATTTCGCTCGACGTCTTCACCTCTTTTGATGTTTTTAACGAGGTCTTCATCCTCCAGCTTTGCTACTGATCTCCTTCCTGTTTTTCTAGGTTTGCTGATGGACGTGCTAGTGGGGTCTGAACTGTCTGTTGCGAGGCAGACCTTGATAATAGGGGACGCTTTTTCAAACGTGATTTCTTTTCTTAAAACGTTAACAGGAAGGGATTCAGAAATAAATATTTTCTAAGGTCTATGTGCCACACATAAAATCAGTTTACAAAATTGGGCCCAAATTGCAAAATAGTTCCGCTAATTTAAAAATGTCAGGATTTTCGGAAATTTTATAAATCTCTATCAATCGAGGCAATAGCTAAACTAATTTTGAAAGGCAATAAAATTCACTCATCATTCTGTCTTCAAATGCAGTTTGCTTCCTGCACGATTGACTTGAATTTCTTTCTTTTCTCTAGAGTGGGAGGTAAGATACGCATGATCGTTCTCCGCGCTAGCTTGGGCCATAAATCGACGGGGCAACAAGGATATCTTATTAACCTCATTGACCTCATTATCTTATTAACCTCTTTATCTTATTAACCTTCATATCGTATTTTAACAAAGTTTAAACTTCCAGAAACTGAACCTCGGCCCTTGTTGTCGAGTATTGCATCTAAATGAATAAGTTGTTACCTTGTAAAGAAGATGTACTCTCTGACAGTAATGGCCTCTCCTCGTCCCATTGCTGTTGTGTGTTAATTAAATTTAAGCTCAATAGAGGAGCCGAGGCCACGTTTCTCAGCCTCTGCCTTTAATCCGGCAAATTCCATGAACTTTTTGCTAAAAACTGGCAAAGACGAATGCTCATTCGTAATAAGAAAACGAACTCGTTCCTTCCCAAGGAAATTTAGTGAACCCACGGACTCCACGTAAAATATCACACACTCAATCCTCATCGTACTAGTCTTGATCTCCGATTGCGCTGCCATGTTTAGGATCACTGTCCTTTGAGTCATTGACCGACCCTTGACCTCCTGTCGAGGAGTCACATAAGAGTAGATATCTGACACATGACACGCATGCAAAGCATGTGAATTGCACAATAGATTTTCACTTTACGACTGACGACATCAACGAGGATTAAACGAAGGTCAACAAGGGAAGCTCTTGGCTACTTGGTAGTTCCGGATGCCCTACGAGACGTTACGATAATTATATGGAGGTCACATTTGATGACCTTTGATGTTTTTAGTCTTAGTAAATTGTCTGGAGGTCTGGCTTCTCAAAATCACGTGGAATAAAATGGTGAAATCACGAATATCGGTTATTAATTCAAGCTCTTCACATGTCACGCGAAACCTTCTGGTCACATGTCACGAAGAATAAATTTATTACATTCACGTTTCACGGAAAATAAAATCAGCTAATCACGCGTCACGAGAATACACCTGTACGACCCTCGTCGAAATATAGATGTTTCGTTAAAAAATGTGTTTTATCTTCATTTGTGATTATACATGTTTCATGGAGAAAACATCTACACGTTATTGATGCTTGTGGAAATTTATCGCTTCTCTTCCACCAAAATGCACCGTGGACAAAAAAAGCCACCGACAACATGTTCGACGTGACAGTGGGTTCCTACCATGGTGCAGAACCTTGTGAGCTAATAGGCCTATACATCCTATCCCTTATCGCCCCAAAATTGAAAGATGAAGTTGGCCTTTATCGTGACGATGGCATCGCTGTATGTAAAGCCACTCCAAGAGAAATTGAGAAGATCAAGCAGGAAGTGAGCAATGTGTTCAAATCACACGGCCTCAAGATCACATTTGCAGCCAACAAAAAGATAGTCAACTTTTTAGATGTGACCTTCGACCTCACAAGTGGATCCTACAAACCATACATGAAGCCAAACAAATTATTGTATGTACACAGCCAGAGCAACCATCCACCTACATTACTAAAAAACATCCCGGATAATATCAACAAAAGATTAACAAGTATTTCATCCAGTAAAGAAGTCTTCGATGCAGCCATCACCCCCTACCAAAAAGCAATCGATGAAAGCGGATACAATTTTAAGCTTACATACAATCCAGAAGCAAACCAAACAAATAGAAACAGAAAGAACCGGAAAAGAAACATCACGTGGTACAACCCCCCATGGGACGCAAACGTAAAAACAAACCTTGGAAAAAAGTTTCTGGGTATCGTAGGCAAATGTTTTCCCAAAACCACCCTCTACACAAGATCTTCAACCGACATACACTTAAGCTCAGCTACTCATGTATGCCTAATATGAAAACCATCATCGCGTCACACAACAAAAACATCCTTTCAAATGTCCCAACGACGACACCGCAGCAACCAAAAGAGTGCAACTGCCGAAACAAAACAGAGTGCCCACTTGATGGAAAATGCCTTCAACAAAATGTGGTTTACCAAGCAACAATTACGACTGACGCAGCGACTGAATCCTACGTGGGACTGGCAACGAACTTCAAGGAATGGTACAGGAACCACCAGACCTCTTTCCGTCACACAAACAGAAGAAGCGAAACTGAACTATCAAAAGACATTTGGACTCTCAAAGATGCAAAGAAACCCTTCGAAATTAAATGGAAAGTTCTGAAAAGATGCCGACCGTACAATAATCTTAGCAAGAAATGTAATCTGTGTCTTCACGAAAAGTTTGTAATAATCTGTAGAAAAGATCTATGTACCCTAAATAAGCGAAACGAATTAGCGAGTTCATGCCCTCATCGTAATAGATATGTCCTTAAGAACTTTAGAATAACATAACGCAACTACCTAGCAACCATCTGTATATAGACGCCAGCATTCGAATTTAACGGTCATTCGCCAATATTGCCTGAAGAGTGTGGTCATCCTTTGGCCATACGAAACAGAGCTGTAGCAATAAAGCCATGAAATACATCTGAAGCCTGGAATAATTTTCGTTATAATATATGTATATATATGTATATATATATATAATTTGACTAAAGAAGGAAGGTTAGCTATAAATAATTTGAAATCCAGTGAAAACATTATTAGGATTCAGGATGAAGGTTCATAGGTTCGTTATCCTTAGTACACAAGAGTATCAGAATAAGATGTTATAACAGTTGGGTAACAATTTGCATTACGATAGCCTTGATTTTGATCCTACACTCGATCATTTTGAACAAGTCAAAAATTGGGGCTGTAAGTGGCTTTCTGAAGGGCAGATTAGTCAAGAGATTGCCACGTGGGTTGTGAATTTAGAGCCGAAACCGGGGGTAGCATTTTGGAATGTTAAAACACAAAAAGGACAACCCGCTTTGTCTCATTACTTCTTGTTGTGGTACGGCAATCGAACGACTTTAATCGTGTTAATTACAATAACTAATCAAACCATTTCACGTACATTACTCGTTAATATGATTGTTGCTTATCTGGTTTTGTTTTGTTTTTAGCTTAGCTGTTAATTACTATCAATTGTTACATTTGTTTTCACGTTCAAAAGCCCCACTGACGGAATCTGTTATTTTCTTCTTTTTAGTAGCTGTTGTTCAGGGACCCTGTGCAGGGATTTTATTGCTATTGTTTAAGGGCCCTGTTCAGGGTATCTGTTATGGCAGCTTTTCCATGAGATTATTTAGGGGCCCTCTTTAGAGAGTTTGTTACGGTGGAGCGTTGCATAACAATTATCACTTTAGTTTGTTTTCTGCATCTCTCTTTGTATTGTTGGTAATTATCATTTAGTATTTGGCATACGCGAAGACAAAAGAATATAAAATTTGAATGAATGATAATATAAAATGACAGCATATGCATCACAATACTCACTCGGTGGGTTGTCATCATCACTAGACCCGGAACTGGCTGTGCACAAAAATAAGAAAAAATTCCATGTAAAACTAGATTCTCTTCAGTGTATGCTCGAAATGGAAGAAAACCATGGAAATAACAAAAGACCGTGAAAGGCCAAAAATGTCTTTCTTACCCTGTGACGAAAATTCGTCGTCGTCATCAATATATCAGTGGCAAAAAATATTTTGTTAGCATTTCGCTTCCAGGAACAATTGATAACACACTTATTTCCGTTAAGTACAGTATAGCCAGTATGAAATAGGTAAACCAAAAAAAAGACTCCCAGGATGCACAGGATACTGTTGCAATCAGACTGCGCGAATTTCATCACGCCTTTTCATCTAATGCATCCATCCAAACCATGTTTCGGTAGAAACTCATATGTTAAACAACTTTATCAGGCATGATCAATTCCAACGTTGTTTGCTATAATAACTTTGTAGTTACGAAGAAGTCATTAAATATGACTGAGATCTATTTCATTTAAACTTTAAAAAAGAAGCGAAACTGCATATGCGACTTTCTCTTACTGGTTCTTGCAGGGGAGAGTCCTCCTTTGATGGTCTGCTTGCCATAAGTCTTAACTTCGTTTTACTAGAAATTGTTTTGAAAATGTTTCAAATATCAACGTTAACAAAAAGATTAACCAACGAAACTGAATGACGATTCCCAAGGTGGGTTATCCAAAGAAGAAGGAAGAAGAAGACATTAAAAGAACTTAAGTTTTGGTTTCTTACCTCTCTGTAAGCTTGCTTCTTAATTGTTTTATGCCTAAAAAAATGGCTGAAACGTACAAACGACGTTTAGTTCTAAGAAATCAGATATTCCTAACAACAGTCCTAAAATAATTATGGTGAAACCTTTCCATTTTTTATTGAGAAAATAAAGATATTTTAACAGAGGAAATGACACTCGCCTCTCTCTTTGATGACAACCTGCAACTGCCAACACGAAGGCAGGGGCGGATCCAGGAATTTCTGAAAGGGGGGGGGGGGGGTTGTACACTATTGTAGTAACCTTTAACGCCAATGGTGTGGAAGGCGAGTTACGGCCCCGTGCCTCTAGCACAAGCTCTTAAGGGGTCCGGAGTCATGCCCCTCCCCCCAAAAAATAATGTTTTCGATTTTTCCCGTAAAACGCCTTTTGCAGCATTCCCGAGACTTCAAAAGAGTTGTGAAGGCATGATATAAAATCTGGAATTTATCTTATTTCTCAGCCAGGAACCCCAAAATAATAATGCATGATTGAAAGGGACAGCAGTATCATCAGTAGTTATTTGTCGTTTCTTACATACCTCATTAATCAAACAACGTAGCCTGAAATAGTCTTCTAGGATGAGCTTTTACAAAGGCCTCGCATATCTCATCTACCTCGAATCTCTCAGGGTAATGCATAGCAATAATAGCGAGATCTGAAAAGCGCTCTTCAGACATCGTTGATCTGGTGCAGGTTTTGATCCATTTCATGAGCGAAAAGGACCGCTCAGCTTCCGCACTACTGATTGGTAGGCTGCACGCAATGAGCAGAAGACGATGGATGTTTGGAAAAGCATGGTGGAAGTGAAACAACTTTGTAAAAAACAATTTTATTCTGTTATTTTTAGGAAGAATCAAACAAAATAACAAAAAAAATGCTGCTCAAAGGGGGGGTTGCAACCCCCTCAACCCCTCCCCTGGATCCGCCTCTGGAAGGCTCTATCCTACATGCGCTTTCCCGCAATTTTTTACGACATAACCAAACGGGGACAGGAAAATGCCTTCTTTTCTTGGCAGGAAATCGTGCGGTGCTTTTTGGCCTCCAGCTTTTTTTGGTGGGAAATCGTCGCTTTTGTAAAAGAGGTTTCTTCAAAGGCTTAAGGTTATTTAGGACATTTAGGACAACGATTGTTCGACAGTGTTGAAGTGTTAAACTTGACTTTTTGGGGAAAGGCGAAAAGTTATCTGCGGGAAATCATCACATCTTGTCAGGGGAAAAGAAATCATAAAGTAGCAAAAGTAACTTATCCAGTAGTGTTAGGTAGCGTGGCGCAGTGGTTCGTAGTAGTGGCGTGGCGTAGTGTTGTTCCGTTTTCACCGGAACAACACCGAAATCGATGGTTTATGACTCCGTACAGCCTCGAAACCACACGAGAGAGAAAACAGAAGGGAGGGGAGAGAGTGGAGAAGAAAAAAACGGACTCCTGGCACTCATAACTTTTATATTGCAAACTTTGGAGTTTCTGAACGGCAGAAAAGCACTCGCGACACACTGGCTCAGACACCTTGACCGAGCGGTATAATTCCGAAATCCAGGTAGATATGGAGTTCCGCTTTTAGGCTTGGCTAAATCTATATATTACCTCAAAACTTTTCTTCTATTTCCGTCTGTTAATGAAGGAAGGAAAATCTCAACGAATGCACTATAAACATCTTTGTTTCGTTTCATAACTGAAAAATGGATTCTCTCAGCCAAATTAGTTTGGCTGAGCCTTGACGACTCGGTCTAACCCTCGCCTACCCCGAACCCTTTGGAAGCATCCAGTGAAAAGAGCTCCTTCCCCACCGCATAAGAAACTTGACAGTAACAAACTATGCAATGAAATGCATACCTGACATTTTCACGCAGCGTGAGAATGCTCAAGGGTATTAGGCTATTGTTTGCCAAAGACAAAAGAAGTTTCAGTTGCATCGAAGATTATTACAGACAAGTTACGTTTTAACTCACAAGAACTGTAGTATTTGTCTCCAGTAAAAGCTCATGGAAACAGTGAATTTCTTGTGAAATTTCTTGTTCGAATTTTTCAGTTTTTGTATGCTGCCAAGTTGTGCTGCAACCTTACTATTTATAACTTTTCAGTAAACATTGCAAGGTATTTTGGGCAACTATGAAAATTCAGTGCATTAACCAAAAACGACCGCTTTTGCAATTTAACTCCATTGATTTCGAATTGAGTTAATGTAATTGATTATCTATTTGAAAACTCTTGCTTCTAACCATAAGAAATGCGTCTGAGAAAGCGCACTTTGTATCAAAAGTTACGTTCATGGTAGTTGGTTTACATTGCACATATGCAAATTATTTTCACGTCGTGGGAAGTCGTTTTCCCGCATTTTAGTACAATTTCCTCATGAACCTTCCGCTACAATGTTCGTTCTAAAAAATAACTTACATTTTATCGTCGAATATGTTCAAGAATATATTTCAGCAATGTTGGTCGAAAAAATAGTTTTATTTTACCACGCATTATACTCTATATTTTAAAGCAAACGACGCACGCAATTAGCTTCACCTTCAATTCTCTTGTGGTGTATTGTTCTTCTATTGTTCCTCATTCAATTGATACGTTCCACTAATTTTCACCAAAACAATACCCGAACACAAAGAAGTTCCATGATTGACAGGAAAATAGAGCTCATTTGCATTAGCGATCGAAACGTTTCAAGAGGCGCGATTCCGTAATGTTCCTCATCCTGCAAAAAATTCCTAACTGTCAACCACGGCTAAAATGAGGATCTATCCACCAACCGACCCCCAAAATAGCCCAAACCTCCTAATGGTCATACTATAATTTCAGAGGAGAAAAACGTTCTGTGCAGCTTTCTGCGCATCCCCTTTCGTGGGCTCATCTGATCTGTGGATGAGATTGAGATGATCTAGAAAGAAAGAAAGAAAGAAAGAAGGAAAGAAAGAAACACTTTATTTCAATAGGGTGCATAATTACAGTCAGACTGTAGTTTCCCTTCTGGCCCTATGAAACTTAAATACTACAATTACTAAGATACGAAAATTGCTAAATACTAAATACAATGCTGAATACAACAGAACGCTGCCAAAACATCTTTCTTTTAGTTTCTGCCACTAGTACGTTTGTTAAAACGCAGTTAAAACTCGACAATAGAAAGAGGATTTGATACAACCCTTGCCTGCCACAGCATGCTTTCTGTTTTCGGAGGCTTCATTGATAGCAAGATAGGAAGTTCTCTGATCGACCATGCTGATTCCATGCGTTTACTGGGGTTCATCTAATGGGACAGGCAAACGAAGATAACAGGTGAGAAACGTGTTTAGTAGTGTTTAATTGATACGTTTTTACAGCAAATAAATACTTTGTGATATATCCATCTCACTAGCTAGTAAGCTTGTATAATTGAAAGTATACGCACATTTTAAACTGCAAAACTCTTCACAATGTTTTCCGATAATGGCAAATAGGTATACGTTTGCAGGTTTGTGAGTTTTTTGCGTCACTTGATAAGAAACAATAGTGTAAAGACAACTAAACTAATAATCGTTTCCAACGGCATTGTCTTTTGCCGATGTGCTTTGTCAAGAAATTCAATTTGCTGATTTCACACAAATACTTTATTTTTGCGCCAAACTTTGGTTTCATGAATCCTTCTGCTGTCTCTAAATTTTCACTTTCATTGGACATACTCGGATCACGGGGACATACTCGAATTCCCGTTTGGAGCATTCCGTCCGCAAAAACAGGACTACGTTTTCAGACGTTCCATTGCTCCCGGAAATTTTCCACTGGAACGACCCGAAAAGTCCTGTAGCATTTACTTTCCAACCGGAATTTCCGGAAAGTTGTTGTAAATGGTAAACAACCAAAAACTGTCAACGGAATTTGACATGACACAGTGCAGAATGGCCTTTTTGTTGGGTTTGATGGTCATGTTCATATCGGTTTGCTGAAATTCTATACCATTTAACTTAAGAACACACTTAAGAACGTTCTAGGCTCAAAACAACAACAACAACAACAAAAAGTAAGAATGTCCAATTTCGTTGAGCCTTCACCGCAAAATTAGACGTTCTTATAAAAAAAAAGTGTATACATGTACATAATTACGTGTTTTTATAGCGTTGTTTTCATTTAAGCTGACGGTTTTAGATACACAATAGTGGAAGGGTTTTATACAGAACTCCTGCAAGAGACTATTTGGTTGAAATTTTAAATCACATTGTTTGGACATACAGACTCGTTTCGTGACTGTGTAAGGTTTTTTTGTCCTCAAAATCTAAAATTTCAAAGAATGTGCCCACCATTAGCCTATGGCCGTTGCTTTACCGAGCAACTCAAGCAGCTAAAACACGGGATTCTTTTCTTCTCGCCCATGAAAGTAATTGGTCGATGTAGGAAAGCACCCTGCAGTATTATTGATTTCATGTAAACTGCTGTACGCAAAGAGATAGGGGAGCATCAAGATCGCATTGGTACTCTTTTGAAACTTGCCTTATCTTTGCTCTTTGCTGTATGTGTTGCTGCATCACGCACGCCAAACATTCTTTTTGTGTGCTGAACTACTTCATCATAAATTTGATCGCCGTTGAGCATGCATTGTGCCAAAACTACGAATCACGTGCTGGGAAGGTTGCCAGTATGTGGAAGGTGCAAGATCGAAGCAGTTTTTACCTATGAGCTACCGGTCAAAAGAGCAATGAATGTGCATCCATTGCTTCCTTGCATTCGGGCAAACATAGTAGATTGCAAGGTGTTTGTGTATGGGGGGGGGGGGGGCATCTAAAATGTTAATGTTGTGACGTTGTGATAGAATGACAGGTAGGGAGATGGTTTGTGGTGGTACGTGCGGCTGCTGGGTGGTCAAAGAAGTAGACGTACTTGTAGCTGGAGGCTCTGTTGTGGGTGGTTGCTGATCTCTTCTTGGTGTGTTTTCTTGTTGTCGGACCTGTACCCTGGCATACCTGATAGTTATTGGCTGGGACAGGTGATAATCCTGTCTGGTGGCTGCCTCTGGAACCTTGTCATCCGTGTGCAGTAGACTTGTAGTAGTATTGTCTTGTGGTGGCTCTGTGGTTTGTGGTGTCTAGGTTTCCAGATTCCAGCGTTCCAGCTACTTGCAAGGTTGGTTACCTGTTACAAGACATACATTACAGTGCGTGTTGTATTCCGCTAAACATAATAGTTTTTACTGTTTTACTCAATCATGTCTTGTGGTTATAAATAAGTGATTTATTGATCAGCTATTTGATTTAAATTACATGTACTGTGCACCAAGCATGAGGTTTCAGCCAGTATTATTTCAGGAGTAGAAGCATTAGCTTTATGTTGTATTTCATAATACTACTGGTGGATATTGCTGTCGTGTGAGTTCTAATATAATGATTATAGTATATTTGGTCTTCAGAGTCAGAGATCTATTATAATACCACTTTTAGCAAAGAGGTTGTTTATATAACATGCGTGTGAACAGCTGATCAGCTCCAGGAAGTTTTTGTGAGTCACATATTTCTATTTTCTTCTGGATAGTTTGCTTAGCTTAAAATATAGCCATTTAAGTTAGTAAAACTCAATAAAAGATTGGTTGGTTCCTCGGCTCTACTGAGCTAACTTCCCCACTAGTGTAAACATCTTGTAAGATACCTTTCTCTTCAAATTTGGCCAGCACAGTGGACATGGCAGTAACTCTTCATTGTTTTTCACTCTTGGTCACCCTAGCGTCACCTTCATCCCTTCTGTCTGTTAGAGTGTAATCATTTGTTTCTCCACTCAGATGGTTACTTTACAACACAACCTTTTTGTCGTCTTCCATGAGGGTAACGAGGAACACTAAACAAAGTTGTGACACAAAGAGAGACAAACACTTGACTGCAAAACAGACACACAGTTACATAACAAGTTACATTTATATACAGATAGATAGATAGATAGATAGATAGATAGATAGATAGATAGATAGATAGATAGATAGATAGATAGATAGATAGATAGATAGATAGATAGGTACTTTATTAAAATACTTTGCAGCTCATAGAGCTGAATTGCGTATTCTACATTCTATGATACAAATTAACAAAATTTAAAATTTATAAATCTAAAATCTAATAGTAATAATAATAATTATAAATTTAATAATACTAACAATTATAATTATAATATCTAAAAACTATATCGCTAATAATGATAGCATTAAAAACCTAGTTATTCACTTTTTGCTCTCACCAGAGAGCATGACGCCATAATAAAACTGTTTTTAAATCTGTTTTACACCGCGGCAAGTTAAAGGTGCGTGCGTGCCTTAAATTGTACTTACAATCATGTAGGGGTGGCAAAAGTTTCTTAAGTTTGTGGCCGCTGTCGTTACACATATTCTCAAAGGTGTGCTTGCAAATATCATTGTGATGCTTCGCTACAGTTGGAAGGTTCATTAGCGCTAGAGTATGCTGATACTCAATGCCGGGGCAGATGATTCGCATCGCCCTCCTCTGAACGCGCTCTAATTCGTGATTAACGATCTAGCAATCAGTAACGCTTCACTTTGGAAATATGTAGACGACACAACAGCATCTGAGGTAGTTAGGAAAGGACAAGTGAGTAATGCGCAAATTATAGCTGACAAGGTAGCTGAATGGTCCAACAGGAATAGAGTCAAGTTAAATATTGACAAATATAAAGAGCTACGCACGGGATAAACTGTTCTGATCGCTCCCTCTGCCCCAGAGCCTAACTGTAAAGGCATCAAAAACTTACTTAGATGAACCTTGAAGTTGGAAAAAAGGGAAAATTAATGTAAATTAGCGTCTTATTTTTTCTTTAAGGAGGTCGCTTCTCCTTCCTCTTCCCTTTTTGTCTTTTAATTTTCTGTCTTTTTTTGTACTGTCGGTGTGTGTACTTTCTGCGTCCGTGTCAATAAACGTCATTAAAAAAGTCTTCCAAGAGGGTTAGGGGATCATCTTGTTAAACCATGACCAG
The DNA here is from genome assembly GCA_964030785.1 of Siderastrea siderea. NCBI lineage: Eukaryota > Metazoa > Cnidaria > Anthozoa > Scleractinia > Rhizangiidae > Siderastrea > Siderastrea siderea. The sequence continues at coordinate 17,655,338 of OZ034970.1, read as the reverse complement.
AATATATGAATTGGCGATCTGAACACCTTCAGCTGGGAATAGGGGCTCTTTAGGGTCTGTTGAGGGGGACAATTACTTCGGAATGAACCTCAAGGACCCTATCCAATCGTACTCATTCCACAGTGCTGCATCGGCTGGGAAGCGTCTGGTTACTATACCAGGGCTGGTATGTCTCCCTTTGAGAACTGCAAACCTTTCTTCTTCTTCTTTCACCTCTGGCACGTTTCTGGCAGGTACTCTTTGTTTACACAACAGATACAATCGAGGCTTCATAAAACCAGTTGTAAGTTTGTATTACTCAGCTGTGAAAGGAAGCAACTCGCCATTGATGTTAACGTCAGCACCGCTAGCACCATTGAGTTCGCCAAGAGTCAAATCCATTTCATTTAGCGATCCTTCGACACTGATACCGTGAGGGGAAAAGAGTTATTTTGCCATTCTCAAACACTTGTCTACAGAGGACCGCTTAGGTACTTTGACCACCCTTGTTCTACTTCCGCTACACTTCTTCTTCTACTTAAACGTCCCCTCTTTTAAGTACCAGTGACTCAGCCAAATTTGAATTTTCTTCTGCCCAGCAGCAAAAGGCTTGCGCTTTTGATGATCAAGCAGGCTTCTCATCTCTTCGATAGTCTCTTGTCAATTCAATTGCAGAACCCCCGGATACACAAATGTTTGCCCACTGTGGTGACCCCTAATTCTTCTAACTGCTTACCTGATATTTACAGGACCGCTGATTTATCAATCTGAAATTAAAAACAAGAGCATTAAAAATTTCACCCAACCAGCCCCCACCCCCCCAAATAATTAATAACCACAGTGAAATTGTTGTCACTTTGATTTCCAAATGTAATCCTGTGATCGTGAACAAGATAGCCTCAAACAACGAAACCTGAATGTGGCAGATAAAAAAATGATACACATTTTCAAACAGCCCTTTAATGCAACAAATAAACTTCATTAATGAAAGTTGCTCCCTTAAACAGATCACCTGGACCGTCGACAATAATTGAGGTAGTTCCTAGCTTTAGAATTTTTATCTTCAGTTATAAGGACTACAGCTTTGTTAGCTCCGTGTTAATGCTCGTTAAAAAAATTTTGTTGTTGTTGTTGCTGCCAGGGCCGCCCATAACGCCATTGACCTGGGCTTTTGATGATCGAGCAGGCTTCTCATCTATGAGCAGGCTTCTCATCTATAATGGTCTCATGAGATGACCTTGATTCCAGGGCATGAAAATCGTAGATCTTTCAACACCAGCCTGGTGCCCTCGCCTTTATTCTGGTAAGTTTAGAATCTGGGCCAGAACATGACCATAAAAGGCATTAAAGCAATAGTTGATGGTGTGGTACTTTTGTCATGGGCGTGGGAGAGACTTATGGCGTGCAGCTGCTGCCAGGCATTATTGGCGTTATGCGGAGGCTCTGAATATATTTTGTCAACGAGTTCCTTCAATGGAGGGACATACTTCTGCCTGGAATTTAAAGTTTTGATAAAGGTTAGTTCTTTGGATCACTTAGCTGATTCAGTAAGGATTGTTTTTTCCAATCCCTCTTTCTTTGCCACAACTTTGGCAGCCACCTCCAACTGATCCTGGTACAAGAGATCAATGACATCTACAAAGGGGAAAAGAAATGGGCTGCATTTGATAACTCTGCGGCAGCCCATTTCATGTCAGATGGAATAAGTTCCACTGTAACCTTTCTTTTGCTTTTGATGTCGGCAACGCATAAATCTGCTTTTCAACGTGGGTTATTTCCAAAGTAAGTCTCTCAGCAGATCTAAACATGAAAGGATGAGACTCAATACAGTTAGCACCAGAGAGGAGGAAATTTTCATCATAATCTAAACCCTCACAGAAATCAGTAAAATCTTAAACATTACCGATGTTAATTGAATTGAGAAACTGCATCAATTTTGGATGCGATAATAGCCTTGGCACAGGTGCCTCAATGTATGTATCTATCGATCATAACTACCTAACCGTTTATCCTGACCTTACAATAAAAGAAAGTGGATGGTAAGAGACTTGAGAAAGTAAAACAACATATCATAATTGAGATGTATGAATAATTTATTTATTTTGCCTTTATTCTCCTGAGCCTCAAAGTGAAGTTGGAATTTTAATATATCACCGTAAAAGCTGTAACGAGCCCTCACGCCCTCCTGCCATTTGTCTCTATTAAGTCCCTTCTCAAATGACCCTCCTCTCTTTGGGCCTAAAATTAAATAAATCTCCCAGGGGCTTACTAGAGCAGTTCACAGTTTATGTAATGACACCCAGCTGCTAAAACAATGTTTGACTGTTGGAAATTATTACGAGTGTTCAAGATGAAATCACATTTGATGACGTGTTATGAGTGATAGTAATTGGACTGAGTTGAGTACAATTCAGGAAGTAATCGGGCGAGTAATTTGAAATCGAGCCCAATTACCACTGAATTGTATGACACAAATCAGATCAATAACAAAATTTGAGATTACGGTCAAGAGCAGGAGTAAAACAGCATCAAAGGAACCCATTTTTAAATGTCCTCCTGATTGACGCGCGCACAACGTAGCTGTCCAATTACGGCTATCCAATTACAAAAAGCTGTGGTTGGACATCAATGTGACCGCACATCAATTTCGTAAGACCAAGCACAATCGAGAGTTTTGTTATTGGTACGATTAAAGGAGTGATTGCTGAAAATCCCATAACTTTGATTCACCATACAGTCAAACTTGGGCTGATGGACACCTCCCTCAAAGGGACATACATTCGAGGTCCGAGCCACATACAAACATTGCATTTTTAATCTCTCACAAGTGGACACCCGTCCATGGTGGACAGTGTCTGGTCCTAAAGGTGTCTGCTGAAGGGGGATTCTACTGTATTTACGTGTGTAAGAACTCTTGTGGCCCGTTATTGTTGGTGATTCTGCAGATCCCTTCAAACCATGGCTGTTACGTCTCTTCAAAGATGATGGCGCACTTAATCATGAGCAAGGGAGTGCCACGCTTAGCAAACGAATCACTCTGTCTCGTTCTGAATTTTTTTGGCGGAATTTTTATCACTCAATCCTCCACAAGCATAAAAGAGTCTTCATCTAAGTTGTTGACTGCATTTATTCTGGCGTCAACCTGCCTAACGGAACAAAGTAGATCAGTCTTCCATGTCATGTTGCTTTTCTTGGCCTGTTGTGTGGTACACGTAAACTGATTTAGCTCTTCTGCTGCAGTTGCAAGGTTTAGAGCTTCGTCTAATTTTTGAATGCTGTCCATAACGGCTGCTAGTTTGCAATGATCACAAGGTTGCAGTCACTCCTTTTCATGTCTCGAAGATACTTCGTGGTATTCTCCCATTGCATGTAACATGGTTCTCACACAAATTCTCCCGTCCCACTTACCAAAACGTTTTGATGTCGCTCCAAGGGCCAGATATAACATCCACTTTTTACATGGCCAAAGTGGTTGCTATTTCACGCTTCATGTCTTGGCATTTGTCATTTTTTCTTTTCCTTTGCTGCCATATTACTGTTGCATGGTATTGCCTTATCAATTATTTCACATATTTGGTCACTTGGTGGTGTCAATTCACAGAGTATCATTCACTCCATTTGCCTAGCTCCACAAGGCATTGCAAACGTCCATCTGCTCTTTGTGATAGTATGTAAATAATATGCACGTATTAATGTTTGCAACATCAGTCATAAATGAAACACTAACTCAGGAAAAAATTGTGGGGAGGTGAGATAAAGAATTCGATGAAGAAACTTACCTTGACAGGGCGATGGAAGAGATAAGGGCCAATTGAGAAGACACGCATTCTGGGTAATGAAAGGAAGTCCTGTGAGCGCTCGTCCAAACAGTTGATGCAAGGTAAAGGAAAAACTGGCAACTAATATTTGTATCACGCATGTTACTGTGACCTAGCATAGTTGGCTTGCTGGCCCCCACTTTTGGATCATTGACGCACATTCCTTGCTGACTCACATGTTTGGCATTCCCTCCATGGGTCGTTGACAAACAAGAAATAAATTTAATTCGTGCACAAGCAACAAAAGAGGACCACTCACGATCAAGTATTACGATTTGTGAAAGCGTATCACCCAGTGTGAACAACCTTAGGAAATATATGTGGAGAAAGAGTTTTATTTAAAATCGGCCATTGAGGGCCATTGTTATAAGACAGGCAAATCGCTTAAATACTTGCTTTGAGAGCTAAACTTTGAAGGCAAAATAGCCAACACGATGCAAACAAAAATCCACACTAAGGAAACTGCAGGCCATTCATGATTTTCATGACATTTTAGACCTGTGAGATCACTTGCATTGGCATCTAAGAACTATGCAAAACTATGTTTTCTGCACAGAGATACAGTGTTCATAATATCTATTACTGCAAACGCTTAAATTTTTTTTCAAAACTCGCAGATCTACTAGCTTACCCAACACAAGCGTTTAAACGGGAAAATCGTATGTTAAGAGGTCCCTTCCCAGAGGTATGTAACTTAAGGTTGTAGCTATTACAAAGGTTAAAATCTATGTTAAGGTAAATTCTGGTTGGTTTCTTTCTACAAGCTAAATGCTTTCTAGCACTTAAATGCTGTCACATTTCTTTCTACAAGCTATCCATTAACAGAAAAATGTTCAGGTGTCCCTCTTTAGTGATCTGAAAAGTGTCCAGAGCTAACAACCGAAGGTCAGTGCAGCGGTCGTAGAATCCAGAATTTTGTTTCTTTGACGGCTCCCTTAAAATTTCCTTAAACCGTTTTTTGTTTCTATGATGCTGTTCTGCATTTTGTTACTGTCAAATTCCCTTTTGGCATAACCGTAGAGGTCATGAGGTCATGGGTATTCTAAATGTGCCAGATCACAGTCATGTGGGTTTCGTGCTTTACCTTAGCACCCACTCCTGAGGACCTTGGGGTGGGAGTTTTCGATATACACCTTTGACTAGCTCACACAGTGGCAGCTCATATTACGAAGCAAAACTGCCTGTCCATTTATGCATTGTAGTGACTAGATACTCTATGTGTTTGTGTAGTTGCAGGAAATGTTGATACTTTCCGTGAGATAGAAGCTAAACTGGAATTCCACGAGGTATGCAAGCGTTCCAACTAACAACCCTTTTGTGGGAAAGGTATGGATATTTTCTGGAATAACACTTGAGACCTTTTTAATTCGTTATGAAGGGTGCTCACTGGAAATGTGGCATTCAGAAAGTAGGTGTCATCCTTGAGTGATCTGCATTCCCTAATTCCAAGTGGCTTGCCTTTTATTGCACTGACCACTACTGTTTCAAAGGAAAACCAAGAGAGATTTGAAAAGTTCTGGAGTTCACTTCCCCTTGTGAAATTGTCGAAATTCCAGTTCATCAAAATATTCCTCACGTATGTCAATATATAGACAGTGTAGAGAAGTGTTAATTTCATTTAAAAACGATTATCATTACATAATCATGAAAATGGGTATTTTGGGTGGCTGGTTGAGGCAGTTAAGAAAAACAGAGAATTCTGAAAGGGTATTGATATACTGCCAGGTAGGAAAACTATGTGCTTGTCGATATCAGGTGTTTTCCAATGAACTTTCTGAATTTGTGTATTCTGAGAAGTCGTTTTATCCAAGAAAACGACCTGTGTACATGCTTCGCTTCCAGATACCTGCATCAACTAAAAATACTGTACTGGACTCTTTTTCATAAGAAAATGGCTATAACAGATTCTTAATCGCCACGTTAAACAAAGTCGGTTTATTATATTTTTTCTTTTACTGTAGCTTTATTGCCCAATTATGCTGTGATTATTGTGCAAACGTGCAATAGACATTTGTAACAAATTCAATTTTTTGGGGGGGATATGACCCAACCTGCTGCACATGATGAGGGTGAGGACAATGATTATGGTTCTGACGACTTGTCACAGCTTCAGCAGCATACCACTTTTCTGGAAATGGTGGAATCAGGCCTCTTTAATTTACTAGACGAAACTGAACTTTTGGATGACAATGACAAGAATGCAAATGAGGCACTACTTTTGGGCTCAGTTATACCAAATTTGTTGAGAGAGAGAGCAGTTATGAACTGCGCAATAAATAAACCGCCTAGATAAACACACTGATAAACAAAAACACTAAAAATAAACGTGTTTTATGGAGGCCATTTTAGTCTGCTCTTCAACAGGGTGTATTTCGTGTGGCTGTTAACCCACTTGAATAGTGAAACCATATCAATGTCATCGTACAGCTGTTAAGAGCAATTCTCTGTAAGAATCAAACAAAGTGGGAAATGAAAAATTTTGACCCCCCAAGCAAATTTGCATGCAAGTAGGCCTCTATGGGGGATGTTGAAAAATGGCTATTATTGAGGCTGTAACTAAACCGTTGCCATGGCAACACCAAATGTTTGTTGACACCCGAGAACCCAATTTTGAGCTCAAAAACTGTTGCAAAAAGTGGAAAATTCAAAACGCTATTTCTCGAGCGTACTCAAACAATACAACTCGAGACTTAAACAAAATGTTACACTACTATTCTACTTTCCTTCCATGTATGTGGCATTTCATTACATTTAAAATGCACAAAACAAACGGCGAATCAACTACACAGTGTCTCGGTCATTTTAATTCGTGTGTAAAATAAGCAGCACAATTCTTCGAATATCTCTAAAAGTACATCAGTTCTATACTTCAAACTACATCAGTAGCTTTCAACAGATACTGTAGTTACTAAATCTGCAAAATTCTCAGCGGGGCGGGCTTATTTTAAGTTTTGGACAAACTACAAAGAAACGATAAAAATCAGATATGTTAAATTTTGTCAAAATTAACGTTCTGTGATTTCGCTTGAAAAATCGGAAGGAGATTGATTTGGCCTTGCTATTTAAAGAACATTGTCTGGTGATTAATTTTATGATGAAATCAACCGTTCATGACCGGTATTTTTGAAAATAATTGAATCGAAGAGAAGCCTACTAAACGGTTTTGTTCATTTCCCCCCATTTCGACTTACGTTGAGCGAGCTAGTTTGCTCCGCATAGCACTCGTATTGCTACCAGATCCACTTTACTGAACCTTGTCTTCCGGCTGGTTATGTTTAATATTTGTCGCTGTGGTCCATTCCCTTATTTCAGTCCACTGAAATCGGGTTTGGTAGTACTGAAGTGAGCCAAAGTGTACACGAACCTTTCCACCAAAGGCCGTCGCTGTACATCCCCAACAGATGTCACTGTTCGGTCCAAAAGATGGGAAAATGTATCCTTTGTAGTAGGGCTACATTTAGCCAAACATTTCATTTCATCATTGCGAAAGACAACTTTCTTCCCGACCTTTCTTTTCGAGTGTATTAAAGCCATCAGTGGAAATGAAAACACACTACGCGACGGGACATTGCTGGTCAGCGGTGTTTACTAAAACAATTTTCCCCTTTATAATTTGCATATCACTGCGTCCTCAGATATTTTAGGCTGACTGTTATTAGATTACCCTTTTCCTCTTGCTTTTTAGTTCTGGACTATTCACAGTAGGAATAACATCTTGTGTTACAACAAATGAACAATGCATTTTCTAGCTTAAACCATTCTCGATGCGAAAATAAGACTGCTAACACAACTCACTTGCAAGGAATGGCTGTTGGATTGTCCATATTCAACTGTAGCTTGCTTAATGCTTTTAAGGCTTTTTGTAGATGGAAGCCTCAATCCTCATCATTATGGACCTTGTTTACTTTAGCAAAAACAAATCAAAATAAAAACAAGAACAACAAAGGATTCTGTTCTAATCCAATGAAATTGCCTTCATGCGTCGCATGTTCAAGCCCTACAGTAGACAGTTACTTTTTAAGCTACTTTTTCCGCAGCTTTGCAGCTACACTGCTCGACAAGGGAAACAACAGACTTTACGTAGGGTTCCTTTCTCCTTCCTGTGATGGGTAGATCGAAATTCTTGCAGATGGCTTTGAGCGTTGTCAGTCTTAGTGATGAAAGTTCTTCCTTCGTCATTTCGCAGAGCCGAAGATCTTTGCACACAAGTGGATGCACAGGGCACTCGTCGTTTAAGGATCTCATGATATCATTTCTCACCTCGAGCAGCGTGTTCTCGTTTTCAGCTGCCTGATATTCTGACGGACATAGTTGTTTTTGTTTTGCCGCAAAGCGAGAAAAGTAAGAGGAAATTTGGGACGGTGTAAGGAACTCGTCAATTGAAAACAAGCGCTGATTGTTGGCGTCTCTAGCTTTGTGCATTTCCTTTGTGACTTCCTCCCCAGTGGTCTTCTTACTGGATTTTTCGCCTTCTAAAAATTTTTTTTCGAGAAACGACTTTTGCTTTTTACTAAATCTTGTTGCTCTGGGCTTTGACTTTAACGCCCAGCCCATATCCAACAAGGGCAAATGTGGGTCACCGCTTAGGTAAACGCATGAAAGCGCTTTAGTTTGGCCTTCTTCCAAATGCTGCGCGTAGCTTAACTTCGCTCTGTCGTGTAGGGTGACTTTTTCCAGAGCCCTGATATGCACACCGTACTCACAATGCTTTTCCAGTGCAGTATATCATACAAATGTCTTTGTGCAGCCTTCGGGGCAAGGAAATATCTTGACAGAAACCTGGTCTCTGCTTTCACTTGCAGATGAATCGCTGGCATCTGAGCAGCTTTCAGTTTCTTCTCTGTCAGTTCCTTCCGTGTCTGTTGCACTAGCCCGCACTGTTTTAGCTTGTGAACCCCTTTGAAATATGGGGGAAAAGTCGCCATCATCGAAGGACACGTTGTCAAGCCATGCAAAGTCCATCTCCTCTTGCACTGCAAATAAAGTGGAGAACGGCAGTATAACTTGTACTGTCAATACAGTTGAGCAAAATCACCCAGAATGGTGTTTTTACGGTTCTTACGCACATTTGTAGCTATCATTTCCCAACCACTGACGAGAATAGTGATGAGTGGATAACAGCTAAAGAAATAATCGGGCAAGTAGTTGACACAGTTATGAGAAGGTGATTTTAAATTCTGGTAATGTTTACCATTGAATTGCACGAACATTAATATTATTAATAACAGCTGACAAAATACGAGTTGTAATCCGGGATAACTACAGTCCCGTTCTCAGAGACGTGAGCTCCACGGTAAGCGGATGACTTGATGGAAGAACCACAGCCTCGGCATACGAGATTAAAACAGTTGTAATTTGACTTTCACCGATTTAATCTCTTGCCGGTTAGTAGAAAACTCAACAATGACAGAATCAAATTCCCTGCAGTAGAATTCTTGTCTCAGTGAATAAATTAGCATAAAAGTGCATGCGCAAAGTAATAATAATGTCAATAATAAGGGTGCTTGAAGCAGATTTGGTCAGTACTATGTCATGGCATGTTTTGGTTTGGCGCCATTTAACAAAATCCTCCTTCCGGTGTCAAGAATGCACTTACCTACTTCAAATACGTTTCAGTCGAAAAATTTTCCAGGGCCAATACCATAAGCTCTGGAAGCGTAAAAGCCCTCGTTTCTGAAGGAAAAATTGTTTAGAGTGTTGATACTCTCCAACTTGTAGGTCTTCGTATTTTCATTGCTGGTCTGTACGACTGCGACGCGCATCCCTGGGATACCCCCACGTGTTTCAATGGCTGTTTTCAGGTCACTTGGAGTGGTCACAGAGTTCCCTTCGTTGACGTAACTTTTGATATGAGCCTTTACTTGGGCAGCCTTCCGATCACAGGAACCTTTGCCGCCTTGTGGATCGCTGAAATCGATTTGCTTCACATGCATGCCACTGCGTGCTGACAGGACCCTAGCAGAAAGAATGGTACATGAGGAGTGATAACACCCAGCATTGTCCTGGCGGAAATGTGCTGTAGTTATTTCTGGGTGCTGCTGCTTCAAAGAACGAAGCACATGCTCCATGATCAAAACTACTGTCTCACTGTCTTGAAGGCCAGATTCCAGAACATGGATGAACGTTTGCGCCTCGAGGCGGTCATCGACTTTTCTATGGCACACTGAAATATGCCACGAAATACCCCGTTTTCCAAAGAAGTCGCTTTGAGCTTCTCTGTATCTGGATGGCATAAACTTCATAGCAAAATCTTGAACAATCAGCACACAGGATGAATCCAAAGACTGTAGCGCGTCCAACCGAGAAATGTCTTGATTAACACTTCGTAGTTGATGTGCTTTCCATTCTGAGATGGCTTGTGTAGCTCTCTGCACCAGAAAAAGAACTTCATCTTTATCATCTTCGCACAGGAATTTTCTTGTTTCCACCTGATTTTGAATCTCGTTCAGCACCTACAGAGATAAGGCAATACTGTGTGTTAAATACTAACATGGTGAGCTACTATTCTCCTTTGCTAGTGGACCTGGTCCAAGTCGCTCGAATTTTCTTATGAACAAAGAAAAAGATAATGTTTCCCTTGGGGAGTAGGATATGATATGTGATTGTGTTTGTGTACAGTGTACAGGGTAGCGCACGATAATGTACGATAATGCGTGATAATGATAATGTACGATAATAAGGTAATAATGTATGATAATAATGTATAATGTATGATAATGTACGATAATAATGTATGATAATGTGCGATAATGTACAGCTCCCACTTTGACAACCAGCCCCCACTTTGATTAACGCCCGTGGACTGCGCCTCAATAATAAGAACAAGGGGCTTGCTGGAAATCCACTTAAATAGCTGTCACCTTGTTTTTATGATCGTAGTTTAAAAAAGCACAAGTACTCAAGAAAAATACATTTTATAGACTTTGAGATATTACTTCACCTGAGAAAGCTGAAGGCACCTACCACAGGATTCACTGTGCTCGTGATTGCAAGGCTGTTGGTATTCGCTGTTCGTCACGTCACTTAATGCAAACGCTCTGCAATGATCAGGAATGGCAGACTCGGAGGAGACATGAACCTGGAATAAATTATAAGGAAAATGTTATTACACCAAAGTTGTATGGGAGCAGAAACCACATACAATTCATATTCTCGGATATAATTTCTGTAGAAGGCAAACACGCCAGTGACCGTAATACGTACTTTGTAGTCGCCTTTCAGATACTGCTTTCCATCCTTGAGCGATTCTTTCAGGCGAACAGCAGTGTTTTCGTCAAGCCCCACTTCTGAAAGCTTATCTACAACGTTAGTCAACTCATCAAAAGATCTTGCACCATCAGCTAAGTAGTTATCAAGGCCTTGCATACACCGTCTGATGGAAGCCCCGCAACTTTCGGCAAGAATCTTGAACAGAGTGCTTCTTCCAAGTGGGCAGCTGAATCCTGTCTCTTGACAATACTGATAGTATTGGCTTACCAGACGGGAAGGAATTAGCAAACGTACTACATTTGGAATTTCCAGAGCTTTCCCGTTGGAGAGTTTGAGCTTGCGCCTCCCAAATGGAAGGTCTTGAATCATGTGTTGACTAGTTATAAAGTCAATAAAATGTTCAAGTCTTGCTGAGTCCACTCTCTCTCGGATTGCTGTGGGCATTTGGGGAAGTGGAGCTCCTACTCCGTGCTGCAGACGGTGAAGACGGGCAGAGTGGAATCGGTACCTCGAAAGCCCAGGAATAAGCTGCTCAAGGTCTTTGAATGACAACTTGTCTGCCATCACACTTAGTATTTGCTTCCTGGTACTTTGATGCACGGCTTGTTTGTAGCTCTCAATAAGCGCTGTTAAAAGAGATCTCTCTGAAGTTGAAGTTTCGCTGTATCTCTCATTAATTTGTGACGACTCCTTTAAAGATCGCCACAGTAATGTGGCATCATTGGGAGCTACAAGTTCAAGAAGAGTCGTGACGACTTCACTCATCTGTGAAGTGTACAATCGCTTTGTTTTTTCCGAGGCATCCACCCACGTGACCTGTAGGGTGCGATTTATAGGTTCGTGTCCATCAAGGGTGAGAAGTTTGTTAAAAGCTTGCAATTTTTCAACTTGCGCATTTTTACTTGCATCGATTTCTTCTCCACTCTCCTCTGTACTCTCCGCTGTACAAGGAGAATCCAACCGCCACGAGAGGTCCATCCCTATTGGTGTCATTGTTTGTGTTACAACTGCTTTAAGAAGCCTTTTTCTGCATGCTACTTTACTGGGACGGTTTGCTTTCTCGCTGTCACTTTAGGGAAAAAAAAGAATATAGTTAAGACAGCAGTTACGCTTTTTTCTTCTATATATCCCGCACTCAAAGTGACAACGTTCAGAGTAATAACGGCTGCAAGGTGGCCGCTTGTTAATCATTTTGTCACAGTCCAGTGGCGTACAGGATTGTACTCACCTGCCTCTTGCTTTCATTTTCTTGACCCTTGTCAGCGAGGTTTTCCCTGCACCCGCGACAAATGGCTACGTCAGGGAAACAAGAAAGAAAAACAATAAAATAACAGCTTAATGCAAAGACGTCAGCACATAAAACTAGATATAAATTTGATAAAATGTATGTTTCATTAAGAAAGCTGTGTTGCTTTGCGCAGAAAAGAAGTAGTTCCACTGAAAACGGATTTATAGTAAAGGGATTTATCTAGTACTGCCAAAATTAAATTGAGTTTGTTCACTGACGCATTGCAACACAGGGACGGGGATGGCGGTCACTGTAGCAGGATAATGGTATCAAAATCCCAATGAAAAATTGCATTAAAACTGTGTAGCACCTATAAATCGAGATATTCTTGATGTAAATTTGTGTAGTGTCTGTGCGCTTGAAGGAGAAAATGTGGAAAATTATCAAAATTTCAAAGAGTGGACGATTAAGAAACAGCGGGTCCAAATGTGGCATTCAGAGCCCATCTACTTTTAACAACCAACCTCACTGCCTGAGGAGGAGTTACAGTAAGCTCCTGAAACGTGACACTATAACATTAACTATAATTGCACTGAAGTTAACGTGTTTGTTCTTACCCAAACCCACGGGAACAATCATTCCTGTTAGTTGCTTTATGAGGACTGAGTGCCTTTTCAGAACAGAGCGATCTCCCTTCATTTTGGAACTTTTATGATTTGAAAGTTCAGGGGGAACTTGGCAGGTCTTTCGCCTGCCCCTCCAGTAAATCCCCAGCCGATCACGATGATAAGTGCAAATTGCCATGGTGTTTCCTTCGGCACGTGTAACATCGAAAAAACCTAAAACAAAACGGAGAGCTGTAAAAAGCGTAAAACGTTCTCCCGTTTAAGTGGGAGAATTCAAGCCTTCAGGCTTGTCTAGCAGATCTGATAAACAGTCCCTACAAAAAAAAACTACCAGTCCAGGGTTCCACGCTTCCTCTATTTTCCACCAATACGGATTTTATGGAAAGTATGAAAAGTTACAAATTCTTGTGGACGCAAAACTATTACAATATTGTCTCAAGCGCCAAAAAAAAACTCTGTATAGCAGTTACCAAGGACTCTAACATTTACCGAGAACTCTGATACATTTTCTGTTTCGTTAGCATTAAAAAGGAAGAACAATAATATTAAACTCACCTGTGCGACAAAGTAATAAATCAACTTCGTCACCAACATCCGCTTTGCACTTGCTGAGACCGTAAGTTTTCAAATGGCTCGATATGTCTCGATCACAATTAGCTAAAAACAACAGTTCGTTGTCGCTGCCTAAACAAGGCAGTGAGGGAGTAGAAAAACGGCAAATCTCCTGGGAAATCTCCATATGTGAACCGTAATCCGATACGCATGGATGCATCTGTTCCTGGACATCTCTGTTGACAAACACCGCTGACCTGTCATAGACTAGTCTTGATGACATGTTTTCGATAAGGTTTTGTCGCTTGCGTCAAGATTTATTGTGAATTTCGAAGACTTAAGAGCTTCAATTAATTTGAACTGTCACTGAAGTTTTACCAGTACACGGCTTCCCTTCTTCTGGAACGATAGTTGACGTCTGGTGGAGAAGGACTGCGGAAAGGCCGCTGAAATGTACCTGTGGATTAACACCAAGTGGATCTGGGAGCAATACGAGTGCTATGCGGAGCAAACTAG